>JAEIFV010000654.1:0-182046 GCA_018904265.1 Lordiphosa collinella
AGATCTTTGACTTTGGCAACAAGTGTCGGCTGCTCATATTCGACGGACCTATGTATTTTTTAAAAATCAAAGAAAAAATAAAAATTTGGCGGTTTGAAATCGTAATCATTTAAACATCCAAGTAGATTGAGTACATCAATTTTTGAATATGATATCTCTCAAATGGCCGCCTCTGGCGTTGATGGCGGTATTGTGCTCCGGCGGCATTTTCCATCGATTTCGCCAACATTTCCGGCCGGAATAGCGACGATTTCTTCACGAATGTTGGGCTCTGAGCTCTTCTACGGTCCTTGGCTTACTAACGTAAACCTTGAGTTCAAATCCCCACAAGAAGCCAAGGCGTCAAATTGGGCGAACGCGGTGGCCAGTCCAAATCACCACTTTTTCGACATCAAAACGGCCTGAAACAATTTCTTCAGAAAAATCGATTGTTATGCGACTTGTGTGCGGTGGAGCGCCGTCTTGCTGAAACCAGAACTGCCTCATACGCTTTCGACGAATAATTGGCATCACAAAATTGGTCATCATGTCGCGATAACGCTCTCGTGGTTGATGTGGTAACAGCATGGCCATTTTGTTATTTTGGAAGAAAATGGCCTTAATGACCGTTTTCCGCACTAACGCTTGCACCAAACTGCGGGACTTTTTCACGAGCGAGGTACTTTGAATCTCCTGAGGATTTTCAGTGGCGTAAATACGGCAATTTTGCTTGTTTACGGTCCCATTCAATGTGAAATGGGCTTCATCGACATGATAATTCTTTGTTCCAAAATTGCTCGTCATCTTCGGCCATTTTCGATGACTCCCTTTTGGGCCCATTCCATCGACGAGGCTTGTCCGCAGGCAACAATCTTTGAGGCCAATTGAATTTTGTATGGGAACAAATGCAAATCAACGCGCGAATTAACGGTTAAAGTGCGGGACTGAGTCATTCAACTGCTGAGAACGGCGTTTTTGGGATGTTCTGGGGACCTCTCAACACTGGCTCGCATGGTACATATTCTGGCCGATCGCCTTGGTCGACTTTTGGCCTCTTCGGGATTAGAAAGAGCCTCACCAGTCGAAAATTTTCTTCGTATAAACGCTTAATGGTGTTCTTAGAAGGCGCACTTTCCACATTTTAATTTTTAAAGTTAATGTTGAGTTTTCACAATTGACTTTGTTCCGTTGAATGCAAAATTTCAACTATTTCAGAGCGCTCGCGTGGCGCAGGTATTGTTCCATGGTAAAATCTGCTTGACTGACGCTACAAACGCGCGGTATGTCATTAAGGATCTGACATCTTCTGTCAAAAGTCATGGCGCTGCCAGATGGGTCCGTCGAATATGAAAACTCTGTACTCGGTGACTCGCGGCTGAAGCTAGAGTAATCGCGAGTATTTGTAATAAACAAACTTTACTCATGACGGCTCGCAGCAGAACTTCGACTTTAGCGATGCGCTGAGTCAACTTGACCGGACCCAAAGTGTAACCAAATGTTCACCGAACTCGCTTCAACAAGTCCACATTCATCGCGAGCGCCTGGCATGTGGCACCGGCTTGCTGGAAACCGCATGTGAAGGAAAGTCAGCCTCCGCATTTTGGGCACAAAAAAAAAGTTGGATATCATCTCACGGTAGCGCACACCAGTCACAGTTAGTGATTTCGCATCATCTTTGAAGAAGTACGGACCGATGATGCCACTCAGCCCATAAACCGCACCAAACTGCTATTTTTTCTGGATGCATTAGTAGCTCTTGCAATGCTTCTGGCTGATATTCACTCCAAAATCGACAACCCCGCTTAACATTTACGTACCCATTGAGGCCTTCGCGTCGTCCTGAACACAATTTTTCGGTAAAAAAGTGGATCTTCGGCCAACTTTCCAAGGAGCCCATTCACCAAAAATGTTACGTTGAGGTCATTCGGCATTATTTGTATTTTAAAGGCATCACAACCTAAATCCTTCCGCAAAATTTTCCCCCGTTGCCGAGTAACAGAGGCCCAATTGCGAACGGCGACGAATCAGATAATTGATGGTCATTCATTAACTTTGGGAGATAAGCTGCGATATTTTCTTCAGTTCGCACTCTACGTAAGCGTGTTGGATGGTGTTATGTCCAATTATATTTTGGAAAGCAGAAATTTAGTCACAATAGCTCCGAAAACGCTTCAGCGGGTCGACTAAACCTAAATGGAAGAAGCGCTGCAGATGGAACTTTCTTAACCGAGCACTCATTTGATAATAAAATTCAATGATTTGCAAGCGTTGTTCGTTTCTAAGACGATTCTATGGTTAAATTCTTGACCAAACTGAAGATGTTTGACAGTGAAATAAAACACGAAACATGCGTAAGATGCTTAAACCAGTGTTGCTAAAAAGATAATAGTAAAAGTCACCCCTTTAAAAAAAGATATTTATTTCTCCTGAGATGCCTTATAGCCAACTGGCTTTATTTAAATTTCGTGCTAAAATCAGCAAAAAAAAAACATTAAATGTCAGGCATCTCTCAGGAAAGCAATCGGTTGTTTCCATTCACCATTAAAAAACAAATTAGGCGAAGCATATTCGAAACAAAAACAGAAAAATCAGGGTGTTTCGGGGAGTGTATACTAAAAATCAACACAACTGTTTATGGCCTATTTTTGGTAACGATTGTGCTCATATTGAGTTCAATGTTTCCGGTTTTTACCTCTCTGTGTGGTAACTTAATTTGGATTGGGTAGATTTATTCTCTTAGCTTATTTGGTAGGTAAGTTTGGAAATGCAAAGTGGAAAGTTTTTAACACAGACGATTTTCCTAACTACTAATCGTTAGGAAATCGCCAGTTCGCTAATACTTTTTGAACAGTAAGCCGAACTCAAATCCTACTCTGTTTCTTTTTGCGATTTCGAATGAAACCGCAATTTTTTTTTGCCTCCGTTTGAAACGATTCTAAAAATCTTACATCCAAAAGAAAAAGTTGGAAAAAACTTTAACACTTTAACTTTTTATTATTCGTTGCACCTGCAAATACTTCATACGAAATTATTATGATTTAAATCATCTTAAGTCTAGGTTGCGATAGCTGAGAGCGACAACTCTCCCGCTAAGGGCAGTTTGCACCTTTGCGATGCCATATATACATATTTCGTGTAGAACCATATTAAACCCTAGGGTCGTCTTCAATACTGAACCAATGAGTGGTCAGCATAAACTAAATTAGATCTTGGATCTCTAGCTCGGATATCTAGAAAGGTTGAGAAGAAGTAACCCAAGTCTCCCCCTACTCAAAGCGGGACAATGACACTGAAGGTGCTGCACCGTTTCCTCCTCTTTCTCATATCTGCAATTTCTACGGAAATTATAATGTTCTACTTCTAAGCGTGCTTTTTGTCTGCCAATAAAACAGCGACCCGTAAGGGTTCCTACCAGCAGCGATATGTGTTCCGTTTGTAACATAAAAGTGCTTTAGTACGTTTTAGGTTGAATTCTGGCCACATAAGCTTCCTGGTTGACAAGCTGCTCTGCGTGGTGCCCGTCTGTCTACTTGCAATCCTTTTCAACCTTTTACTACCGAATTCCCTAGCGAAGTGTAGTTAGGATATTCTGTCGCTGTCCGGTGAATACCTTATCTGGAAAACTGGGTACTTATCACTCCCCCCAATTATGATTGTTAAACTTTGACCTTAATTCTAAAAGGTAACCCGCTTTCTAGTTTATTTTGGGTCTGCGCTTTGTTAATGAATCCCAAAATGAAGCTTGAATATTTATTAAATGATGCCTCATTTGCCATGGCTCTTAAAATTATTTGTGTAAAACTATGGCCACGTTTAGCTGGCACGCACATTGCAGTTTCCCTTCCTGTCATATGCAAATGCGTTAATTCCACCGACTGGCAACAAACACGAGCCGAAAAAGGCTTTAAAATGCCAAAACCGGCAACGCGGTTGAAATTGGACCAAGTTGGCTTTTTGGGAAACGTTCCGCAACGCGCGATATGCAAATAGGTTTGTTACCGCCTGCCCCACTCCCGCCCCCCATCGGTTGGGGTTCAGGGTCCCTTGGTCCTTGACACTTTTCGTTGGCACCGTCCACCACGTCGCCATTCGTCAGCATTTTAATCGCGTTTGTGCATTTGCTTGGAAAAGTCTAAAATTGAACGCAAGTGATGGCAATTTGTACGCTTCGCTGAAGGAGCAGTGCTCCGGGGGGCCAAGGGGAGCGGGAACCGAAATTAATATGCGACGGCTTTGGAGCGAGAAAACTTTTTTGGCTGGCGCAAGGGATTTTCGCATCGCCGTTGCGAGTTGCGTCGGCTCGTGATTAATGTGGCAAATGCGCACTTATAAATTATTTATTACTATTCTTCGCATTGTTTTGTGAGGCGTGTGCGGCGTATTGGCAAGACATTTAAGCCATATTTTTTAAGGACGATGTCAAAAGGTTGCAGGGAAATGGAAATGGAGAAATAGTAAAATCAAATTTCATACATTTTCTTCTCAATTAATTGCAAAGTACAACAAACAACTGAACCAGGCCTCAGCCTAGAGGCAACAACCCAGGAACATGCAAATGCGCGAAACGGGTAACATATGGGCATCGTTGACATGGGCGTGGCGCAAACGGCATACCAAATGAATACCAATGAACTGCATGAGAGCGAGGAAAGCAATACAGAACAATACAAAAAAAAAACCAAAGAACAACAGGAAAGAACGCTCAAAAAAAACGAGGAAATAATAAAGGATTCTGTACATGGCGAAAAGCGTATAAAAACCAACGGGGAGGAGTGCAAAGGCCTTGGATTTCCACAAAACTAGGCCAACGCTCGCGGCAGTTAAATAAATGACACGACTACGATTAAACGACTTTATAAACGCCAGAGGTAAAACCCTGCGGTAGGCCTGTAGCATTAATAGCAACAAGGATTGAATAACCATTTCCGAAAGTTTCTTTTAATCGAACTTTGAGCCAACGGTAGTAAAAATAAGTTTAATTTTACAGCTGGGTATTTTTTCTTTAAACATATCGCCCGGCTAAATTTGTTAAGCGTGAAAATTCATTTAAAAAATTTAATGTTCGGTTAAAGCTTTGCATCCATGTAAAATCTCTTATCAAACATGATGCAATAACAAAGTGTGAGTCAAGGCTGAAAAGACGCTAGCTAACAGCTTTTGCTGAGAGCACGCGCATGGATAAAAGATGGCGATGGCGATAAATCTACGAAGCTTATTCAGCTATGGATTGACCTGTCGAATGCCTTGGAAAATATTATTCAACAAAAATTAGGCCGAGTTCGTCTTAAACTGGTCAGATTTGTAGAAAATTACCGACTTAAGTTCGAGCCAAAACCTTATCGATGATAAGTTAACAATCCTTGGAATTAAGGACACAGAAAAACAAAACTGCGAGCTAAAACAAGGCTCGGCCGAAGTTCATATACCCTTGGAGTGTTTTTCAAACCTAACTTTTCTATGGCAGCTGTACTATACAGTCTACCGGTTTCGACCAAACTTAGTGAAATCATAAAAAAACTACAGGAAAATGAAGTTTTTCTGCACGTTTCACGGGGATTTTCAACCCACTACGTTCGTGTGGCTTTTCTGCATGCCATGTTTAGCTTTCTCATTTCTACATGCGGCGTGTAGCTTTTCTAAACGCAACGTTTAGCTTTCCCATTTCTAAATGCGGCTTGTAGCTTTTCTACATGAAGGTTTAGGATTTTCATTTCTAAATACGGAATGAAGCATATGTACGGACATGAGGCCCATATGAAAAATTTCAATCATTACTTTGAAATATAACTCAGAAGTTTTCTGGTCATTATGTCCGGACATTAAGCCCATGGGCGTAAAGTCCGTATTCAAATTTAAATGACATTAAATGCACAGTGAAGAATATAAAACTTGACCAATTTGTGCTTTCCATACTGATAGACTAGTTCTACAAGTGGACTCATATGTTCTTTTAAAAGAATATTAAGTGTGTTTTCAATCAGTACTAGTGCAGCCGAAAGCAAGCCGTCAGGTGACCGGTTACTGTACTCCCTGACGCTCTTACAAATATAGGTATACATCCGGCAGTCAGTTAAGGGTAATCAGAGACTATAAATGAAATGTCAGCCGCACGGCGGTCGACTTTGGGACAGCCAAGGGCCAGCATGTTCTCTGTTAACCATTCGGCCGTAAATTTAGGGCAGGGGCAGGGAAAAACTCAATCCCATCTTTGCATTGGTGTGTGTGAGAGCAGGGCAAAAGCTGATTAAATCGCGACGCATCGAAACAAAAGCCATACACGCATCGTGTGTATGCGTCGCGATAAAGAAAAACCGGGTTTGTTCTCTTCTTTGATTGGTGTTTGAGCGCAAACTATGCACGTGCAAGCAAACTGACCAACGGGAATTTCATGTGATTTTGTTGTTGCATTACCCAATTTCTTTGTGAGTATTGTTGAATGCTCTGCCGTATGCTGCTTTTGGGCATGCCTCCTTCTCAATCTCTTGGATTGTGTGCTTCTAATTTTCCCAAAATAGACAGCTTAAACAGTATTGCAGACATACTCAGTACCCGCTACATCACAATCGGTCAGATTACCAGCGACTGTACATGAAATGTCGTGCGTCCGCCAGGCGATTGGGGGACATCGGGAACTTACACACAATTGCCGGCAGCTTAGCCCATAAGGCTATATAAGCACTCGCGCGCAACCGAAATCTCAGTTGTAAGGGAAGCGCAAGCGACGATGAGCTACGTTTCGTGTAGATTTTCTAAATATAGCATTTAGCATTTGAAATCCTAAACGTTTGTTTAGAAAATCCTACACGGCATGTGTGGTTTTCAATATCTAAACGTTAATGTAAAAAACCTACGATTCCGTGTGGAATTCAGAAAGCTTAATGAAAAATTATGAAATACTTTGAAAAACGATGATTTTCTCTTGTCATGTAGAGTTTGCATTTGCATTTTGATTTCTACACGTTCGTGTATTTTGCAAGGTGAACTGCGTTTTGTTTAGAATTATCGTTTCTACAGGTGGCGTTTAGCTAATTTTGTTTTCTCTGTGTATAAATACGAAGTCTGATGCCGATTTCATTCAAAACACAAAGGCTTTTCTCACTAAAACTAGTTTTTCGACCGATCGTTTCTATGGCAGATCGTCCGATCCGGCCGGTTTTCATACTTGTGCAGCGTATTTGTACTATAAGTGAAAAGTTTAGTGACGATAGCTTTCAAACTGACGGAGGAAGTCGCATAGAAACAGACAGCTCGTCATGCTGATCCAGAATATATATACTTTATGTGGTTGGAAATGCTTCCTTCTATGCGTTACACACATCAGGACAATTTTAATGTACCATCTTCAAGGGCTTAAAAATTTATTTGATCTCGACCATCGGATTAAAATTTCTAGGGTTTGATAGTCAAACTTTCCCTTGCATTTCATAATTCTACATTCAACTAGCAAATAACCTGGCTTGCTTCGCTACGCCGCCGTCAGTTAAGCTATTTTAACCGATATCAGTTTATCAGTTTTTTTTTTCCGACTGGGGGGTGGATTTCACAAATTGGAAAATATTTGACAGTATCTTATATACATCGGCTCAAAGCAGAGATTAACTCTTATGCCCCGCCCGCGGTTAAGAATAAAGTCTCTCCTGACATTTCCGATCTTGGTGGTGGACTTCTAAAACTTAAAGCTTACAAACCCAATTTGATAAAGATCGGCCCAAAAATAAGGATTGGCCTTGAACACACGTTTTGGGTAATTTTCCACCAATTCTCCAACCATTCCTCAAAGTTGCATTGCAATCGGATGAACGATATAATTTTTCAAATTTCGCGGTTTGTGCACCATTTTCCGCCCATTTCTTCAACTTAGAAACCTTCCCGGGCAAGCGTCCACCATTTTACTAAGTTTCACTGAAATGAAAAATTTGCCAAATATGGCGCTTTGTGCACCATTTTCCCATTTCTTCTGATTAGAAACCTTCCCGGCCAAGCGTATAACCAATACCCAAAGTTTCACCGAGACTAAGAATTTTGAAAATATTGCGGTTTTTGGACCATTTTCCTCCTCCGGTCCACCTCCATGGACCACCTCAATGACCACCTCCATGGCCACCTTCAGGACCACCTCCACGGCCACCTCCATGGACACCTCAATGGCCACCTCCAGGTCCACGCCCAACTCCACGTCCAGGTCCAGCTCCACCTCCAGGTCGAGATCCAGGTCCCGCGCGGGACCAGTACAATGAAATACGGCAGCCTGAGTCCTTACAAACCAAGTTTAAGGCCAATCGGATGAAAAAAAGGTTTTTGGCTGCTGAGTTTTCCATGAATTTTCCGACCCTAAGGTCCAATTTTCCAACATCAGAAAATTATATTACAAATTATTTCACTTACTATCCTTTCAAACCGAATTTCAAGTCAATCGGATAAAAAAAAGTTTTTTGCATATCGAATTTCCCGAAAATTTTCCTTGTGGGCGGATTTTCCGAAATCGGAAACAGACGTGTTCAATTATTTTGCATTCTATGCTTACAAACCGAATTTCAAGTCAATCGGATGAATAATAAAATTTTCCCCATACATTCTTTTCCGACGCTTTTCCAACCCTACGGTCGAATTTTCCAGCATCGGAAAATCGCATCTCAATTTAATTCTCTTACTGTCCTAACAATCCGAATTTCAAGTCAATCGAACGCAAAATAAAAATCACGAATCGTGCTTGACATATCCAAACCGTTTCTAAAATCGATATTTCAGGGATATCACAAATTGCGCTTTAATCAAGAATTTTGTACTTAACTCAAGAATTTTCTGGCTTATCGAAGTTTTGATACCGAAAAAATCAAGAATTTTCTGGCTTATCGAAGTTTTCACACCGAAAATTCTTGATTTAAGTACGAAATTTTTTAGCTTTCTCGATGTGTACGAATGTCGAGCTTAAATCCATTTCGTGCCTTCTTTATACTTATTTATTATCCGACCAAGAAATCAGGTCGAGCTCTGTGAAAAAAAAAGTCTTTTGCAAAAATCCTTTTAGAAGAAGACATCTTTGTCCAAGGTAATCGGAAAGCTTTGCACTGGAGAAGTTTAGCTTACTCTTTTTCGTTTTTAATTTATTTATGTGCAACATTTCAATGCAAGCTTTTTCTTTCAAGCGAATTATGATAGCTTTCCGCTAAGATTTGTCTCATTTCCCCCCTTTTCAATCCAATCTCTCCCTTGATTACCCTGACAAATTGACCCAAATTGATGTGCCAATCATACGGATAAAAGAGGAATGGAAAAATTAAGTACTTTCGGTCTTTCTTCATATTCATGGCCTTCTCTGCGATGCTTTTTCTGCATTGCCAATTAGACAGCAAGCTGATGAAACGTGTCGCACGTGAAATCCCTTTTAGCTGCTCTTGATGGGAATGTGTTGTTGTTTTGTTTTTTGCTTTTGGGCCAACATAATTCATAAGGCACACACAAAACAACAGGATAACGGCAGTTGAGTGATGCTAGAGGAGCAAGCAAATGGCTGGAGCTGGCTGACGTTATTTACTTGAGTTTAGTGTTAAAAATATGAGCCAAAGCAAACAGACATAAAACAGCAGCAGCAGCAGCAGCCCTGCCTAAACATATAAATTACAAACGGGCTGCCATAAACACTCAGCAGACCTACCACAGCTCCCCACTCCCTTTTGTGAGCCCCCATCCGGTTGAAACAATGGCATGACCAAGGCAACAGTAGACACGTTTTCTTGAGCATTCTGCGTGTTGCTTCCTTCCGTTTGCTCTTCCTTCCTGTGAGCATGTATGTGTGTGTGTGTGTGTGAGCGCACCGAAGCACTCTAAAGAAGTTGGAAGGCTTGTTAATCCATCCCTCGCTTGGCTTGTGCCGCCGCTGCTGTTTGTTTTGCAGCTTAAGCATCTTTCTCCTTCTTCTTTCTACACTGCTCAGCGCATATGTTAAGCGGCCATTGCCATTTCCGCAAAATCTGTCCACCAACTGTGCGGCAATGTATCCTTTTTTATTTGTATTTAGGCCTGTACACTGACCGAAATGAAAGCGGAAGAACGAACACGAAACTAACAAAAGTTGTATGTATCAACACATACTCTTTTTGAATGCTTGCATTTAAATTTAAGGGGCAGTTCTAACCTCGCTAGATAGCTTCAAGCTTTCTCACTTACAAACTTAAGCCTCAAAGCTTAAGCATAAGAAGTTGGCTTACTGTATCGATTGTCTGATTTAACCTTCATTGCTCTTTGCAGTTCTCAACTGCCTAAGGCCCTCTTCTGGTCTAGAAAATTTAAAAAAAAACATTGTTTTTTTTAGCTTAAATATTCAAAAATATTATCCCAAAAGGATTTTTCAAAATTCGAGATACTTTCGGAGTTATAGCCATTTTAGTGAGAGAATGTTTTGCCTAAATGACCCGTTCACAAAATACTTCATTTGCCTGCAGTCATTAGGCGAAAAGTTTGTCGTATTGCTTCGGAGCGCAGCTGCACGCAACGTTCGGCTTTTATTTTTGCTTCTTCTTTGTTTTTACCGTTACTCGCCGAACAGCAAAGCTCCGGGACGACGATCATATACTTGCTGTGTGACAACAGCGCTACCGCTGAGAGATTGCTTAGGCCCAATAGACAGTTAATTTTTGATCGTTGTTTGTGTGTTGAACTATGTATAGAGAGGGAAATCGAAACACCCCTTCCTGCTCTTATCGGCGAGGCAATTAGATCAGATCTTTCCGAGGAAATCAGCATTCCACAATGGAAGATACAATTTTTGCGAGCACAGCGGACAAAAAGTTAAAAAGAACGAAAGTGGATGATGTAACAATGGAAAACCACTTTCAATATGGCATTTTGGAGTTTTACTCGTTCTTCCAAGTCCTTGCTACCCTTGTTATCTGTATCTCATGCAAGAGAATCATCAAATTTGCAAGAGCAGGCGAGCGTGGACTTGGATTTAAAGCAGAGGCAGGCAAGAAATAGATTGACATTTTGCAATGATGTGTGTGAGAGCAGCGCAAAATTTGCTCGCAATTTCAGTAGCAACGATTGCGTCAAGGCGCAAGCCGAACATGCATCGCAGCGGCGCTCGGACAGCTTACTCTGTGTGTGTGGAAGCAGCGCTGCTTTGAAATTTTCCCTATGCACTCGAGATAGGTATGTGCCTGCCCCTGATTTAAAGTTAGCTTACAGTGCGAATGTGAGGCCATAACTTATATTCCATCTTCACTTTCGTGGACAAAGCATTCGAAATAAATCGCCGTTTGGTATTTGCAATGAAGATGTAGGGAGTCGGGAGAGAAGGGATGAACATGTTTTGCGGGTTGATGAACCTCTGACAAGGATTATGCATTACCACCTACTACGCGTGCTTGGAAAATTTACACATTTCGGGACTAGCAGTGTACGAGCAGTGTCTTTTGAAAGCCTTATTGTTGACCTTTGCTCCTAAGCACATTCACTGCGGTGCACACACCGTTGAAATTGCTAATTTTCTTGCTACATGCATTTTCAACGAAGGCTTCATTTATATCTTAAAAGTAATGACCCTAATGGTTGTCACAATTAGCCCACAATCACATAAATATACTATAAAACGCGATGCATTTCGATGCAGACGTTCGGATGTTGAAATAGCCTCATCATCGAAAGTGGGGCGTACTGCCCGGAGAGCCGATAGAGCCGCTAATGAATGCTTTTTTGAGAAGGCGGAAGGACCAGTATATGGAGCTGGAATTGCTGATTAGCATATGTATATATTGCATCAAAAAATCAATGTTTAATTTTTGTTGTGTACCAGAAAATTGAACTTAAAACTTTGAATGATGATGTAGGGCTTCATAGCAATCGTCCCTACCTTAATCTTTCAGAAAAAAAGCTCTTACTATTTTTTTTGTACACTGGACTGCAAAAAAAAATGGTCAAAGATCGATTTTTCGTTTTATTTTCACAATTCTGCTACGGACAATAAAGGCTTTTATACTAACCAACTTCCCATCTTCCGTTTTGCTTTCTGATAATAGTAACTCCCGGAAACGTGGGTTGCATCGACACATCCTTTTTTTTTTGGAGAGCCTTCCCGAGAACTTTATGAACAGCCCTCGCATTCACAAATTTTTAATTTTGTATTTTTTATAATACATTGTACAACCAAATACAAAAAACAGAATTACAAAATCTCTTCCCGATTTCTTTCCACGAATTTTTAAAAACATGTAAAATTTTGCCTTCCTGAAGAAGGCCCTAAAGGTTTAATTGCTTAGAGCGATAATAAACGATCGGCAGTCATTAGTGAAAGCCAACTGAAGATTGAATGGGGACATTCGTGAAACAGTACTGTATAGGCATCCAGCTCTTTTTGGTATAACAATGCATGAGCGGTTTACAATTGTGAACAAACGAAACTTTTTGGGACCTCGAGCCAGCCAATCTCGCTAATAAATTCAAGAAAATGTGTTTTTAGTTAAAGTACCATTACTCCTAGAATCAAATATTTTGTGATAAAAAAAAGAGTACGTGTAATATTTTGCCTGAGTGTGGATTGATTACATTAATCAAATTTTTCTAGTAATATTGAAAATATGCAAAAATAAACAATAAAGCTAATTTATAAATTATAGTCATAATTTTTTTTGTTAAAAAAATTTTTATAAATCTAAATCAGTGCACCAGCAGCACAAACGTTGTTGTAAAGCACACAGCCATGGTAACACACAGAGCACATGACAATAGCGTATTTTTCTCCATCTTTTTCTTGAGGTGGTTGTGATTTGACAAATGCACATATTTCCGAATATTTGCTAGATTATTCCTTTTGTTTTGCATACAAGAAGGTTGCACTTGCATAACCTACATCCTTCTTCTCCCCTGCCTTAATCCAGTCTTGGTCGAAAGTTCAACTACTTACCACTGGCCTAATGCAATTGTTTCAGCTGTCCTCATTTCAAGAGCTAATTGTTCTTGTTAATGTTTTTGCTGCAAATTAAAAGAAAAAAATGTATAAAAACGAAGAGCTGTCCCAGCAGCCATTGTCCCTAAAAAGGGTCACAAGCTGCCGTTGCTGCTGTTTTTTTGCTTTGTTTTTCCGCCATTTTGTTTATTGTTTAGACTTTGTTTTCGAGTATATATTTTACTGCAGACGCTTTTGGCTTTTTTCTACGAGTTTTTCGAGTGGCCTTTTTTTTGGGTGTGTTGTTTCGGTGCTTTTATCCTGCGCAGTTGTTAGACGCTCATTTAAACTTTTGGCTCTTAGCAGATTTCATTGTTTTTAATGAAACTGACAGTTGTCGTTGTTGTTGTTGTTGTTTTTGCCTTTGCATTGCACCCGCATAGTCCTTTTGGGTGGGTGTCCTTTGGCCCTTGGTCCTGCTTGTTTGTTGCTTACGAGATAACGCGCCATTTGTTTTCTTTTGGTCATTCGCTTAAGCCAATTTAAGTTGGCTAAAATAAATTAGCTGTGTTTTATTTTTAACGACCGCGAATCGCTGAGAAACCAAATGTTGTAGAAAAATTACCCTTAATTTTTATATAAATCTTGAGCTAATTTAAGCAAGTTAAGCGAATCCCATTCTTCTGATTCGAATTTGATCGCATGGTTTAAATGAGGAGTTAGGTATCAGAGGTATCAACATCCTCGATAGTATAGTGGTTAGTATCCCCGCCTGTCACGCGGGAGACCGGGGTTCAATTCCCCGTCGGGGAGAGGAAAGATTATTTTTTTTTTTTTTTTTTTTAACCTGTACATCTTTTTACAGTGCAAAACATTTTTTTTACATAATCTCATTTCTAAGCACCCTCCAGATATATATTATACATTCATTTGATTGGTGAACTATCGATGACTCTATGGATATATCGAAATTATACTTTATGGGCGTCACTATCGATAGTTTGTTCCACTGTCGATAGTTCAGAGAATTTTTATGAGTTTCATATTATAGGCTAATCACACTGAGCACATCTAACATCCCACATCTTGAGTTTAAATGCTTAATAACTATTTGCTATGCCAGGCAAATGTATATGACTCATGATGTTGGATGTTAGATGTGCTCAGTCATGCATTGTTGTTAAGCTTTGACAATATTTTTCAATGAAACTTTCATCTGAGTATATAAATTGGTATAAAGGCCAAAGATCAACGAAATTACTATATTTTGAAATCAATTTGGAACAATAAAGCTTATCTAAAAGATATTTCGAAGAACTTCCTCTGTATTCCTGCATAATTCACCGAATCAGATCGCGAATCTTATAAAATTATAATTGAATTCTAAATTTAAAGCGATTATACGAAATCGACTGAAAATTCGAAGCGCGGCTCATTATCTTATGTTACGATATGAAGAAATTTGGAGATATATTTGAATTTAGATACTTATAAAATATTTATGGATGTAAGATCTTTCTTAAGCTCATGTGTTTAGTTATTTAGTAAACTTTGTGCTACAATATAAAATATTTTAGCATAAAAAAATATTAAATCTTTTTAGCCGGCTCGAGGTCATGTTATGGTTATGTATAGACACGCAACACCACAAAGGAGGCTGGGAAATCATACAGCTGTTTCATGAGGGACCAACCTCAAACATCAGTGATCACGCCTAGTCAGATCTTGTTCAAACAGCAGCAGCTGCGAAGCCAAAACTGCTTGGGAATTCTCAACACTCACCAAGAGCACTACCCGCTACAGTGCAGTCAGCCGCTTACGAGGAAATCCATCCTACCACATTTTCACCTTAATCAAAATAAAATTCAATAACTGTGATCGAATCTGTATATCCCCAGCAAACATTTTCTATCGCGGAAGATAAGAATGCGATTCGCCTAGTAGGTATCGCTTTACTCTAGCGATATCGCATTATTATCGCATTCTTTTCTTCCTACGGGAAAGCGTTACTTCTGGGAGATATTAAAAAGTTTCTTCTAAGCGATAAGAAAGAAAAAAAAACAAACTTCTGTGAAAAAGTCTCATAAATAGTGTCATTTTGATGACTACTTTTTTGGGTGTATGTGTACAACCTTAAATTTAAACGTACCCAGCAAACCAAACGCTCGCAAACGATATCGCAAGCGAGTGAATTGCGTGAGTTAACCCGGAAATGATAGTAAAATGATTTATGTGTCGTTCAGTTTGTGGCAGTGAAAGTATCATTTACGATAGTCGCTAGCGGTATCTTTTGCGAGACTTTTTTGATATTACTTGCGAGTGACTTAAAATATTTGCCGTGATACGTTTTTGATTTAAAATAAAAAAAAAATTTATGCTTGTTAGCCCGTAGTAAGTTGCCACCCCGGCCTGCCGACTTACCTTGACCTTGTCTGGGACTCGAAGTCAGGACCGCGGCTCTCGACACGAATGACAGACATCTTAACGCTCACCGATACAATCGGGTCGCACGAACTCTGGCGAAATGACAGTCAACAATGAAATCAACACGCCCGGTGGTCGATGGCAGACATGCCTGCACGCGAGGTCATGGGTTCGAATCCCATACATAAATTAAAACCTTTTGTTCTTGTTTTTTTGTTCAATATTTTTACAATGCGGTCCCAAACTCGATATTTTTTCGTAATCACGCAAAATGCTCACTGTGGCTCGCTTGTGAGCTCGCTTGCGAGTGCTCTGCGATAATTAAAATTAACTCTCGTTCCTTGCTTACATGCGAGATCGTTTGTGAGTATTCAGCGATAGTCTCGCAAAATGCTTACATGCTGGTTTGCTAGGTAGTTTGAGTAATTGGTCCTTTAAAGTATTTCTTAGCTTAAAAACTTGACCAAATTTCATTCCAGGTCAGAAATTCGAAAACAGTAAAAAATGATAATCATTATAAAGATATGTCCGAGATAGAATTTCGAAGGTTTTTTTGTCTTAAATGGTTTTCTTCCTGAAGAATACTGTTCGGGGCAGAACCCCTGCGTTTTGCCGCCCATGTAAACTTTCTATAACTTTGCCAGCCTATAATTATTGTCAATCGAATCAATGGCCATCTGCCACCAAATTATGTTTGTTTGCTTTGATACTCCCTCTTGTTATACATATTTCTCCCTCGCCTGTTCTACATTTAGACATTGCAGCTGCGCAGTTGCTCTCTCAAGCTCTCTCGCAGCAGCCCAGTCGCCAGCGACGCTTTGGACGCACTAGAACATTTGTAAAGATCAGGCGAGTCACTTGCACATGAGAACTCAAATAAAGACTAACTTGTTTAATTATTTGCGCTCCGTGTTAATTTCATTTGGTTGGCTTTAGACAGGGATGCAAACCGGTTCTGAACCTCACCGGTTTGGAACCGAACCGAAACGCTTTTTCCAGCTGGTAAACCGAACCGCAAACCAAAAAAAAAGGGTCGGTTCGTTTCAGTTCTCTGATGAGTTTTAAAACGTGAATCGCTTTCCTCTAGCCAATGATACCAACTTATGCACTTCGTTTTCCTAAGATAATTTTAGTTCGACCCTCTACCAAAGGGACCACTGATAGACCGAATTGATCCTTAGAAGAGATAAAGCCTTTAAGGATGACTTGACACAAATTTTACAACATGTACTCCTGTAAGTCTACCGCAATTGCAAGCCGATCTCTTAATATACCTGGCATTCTTTTCTTGAAGGTTGATAATCATTTAATCTTAGCCAAGAGAGTTTTTTCTCATACCATTAATAGGGTGTGTAAGATGCTTAGTACGTATTCTCTTCTTGCCGACATTCCTAGAACTTATAGACGAGTCCTACAAATCCGACTTCAGAAGTTTTAGACATTCTTATAAGAATCTTAAAAATACTCAGATGGTTTATAGGAATTCAATTTCCAAAGTGTACGAAAAGTCACATTAAAACACACATCATAATACAGTCGAACTTCTCTATTACGAACTTCTGTACAATGAAGTTTTCTTTATAGCGAATTAACTTCCAGAACACTGCAATTTCGTTCAATATTGAAACTATTCTATATTACGAATTTTCTATATAACGAAGTGCATTTTTGTCCCTTTAAGATTCGCTATGCAGAAGTTCGACTGTATTTCATAATATGCCTTTATGAACCACTGAACCGAACGGACACCGCGGTTCAGTTAGCTCCAAAAACCATGTAATGAACCGAACCGGCGGTACAGAAACTGTGTATACCACTGAACCGAACCAGTACTTATTTTCGAATGGTTTGCATCCCTGATTTTAACTTGGCCAATTGGGGCGGCAAACCAGTCTCTCCACAAATACTAAAGATAAAAAATGACAAAGTTTGGAATTTCCAAAACCGTGAACAAAATTCTAATATCAAGTTCGTTTTGGGGTTGTAAATATCAATTTCCCTCAACTGTATGTTTAATTTATAATACTCTTGTAATCTTTAACATGTGTACACTATAAACTGAGTTATTTAATTTTCTCACTGCTAACCCCTTTTCATAAATGATACCTCTCGTCATCTGTCTCTCTCTCTGTGTTTTGCTTGGCCATCTTTTGTATAGATAAAACACGCATTAATCATTCTTTTCCCTTTGCTTATGGCAAATATGAAAAGCAAAATCCTCATCAAAAGTTAAGTCTTTTATCCTTCATCAAGTTTACACTTAAATTTCAAGGCTATGACCCCAAAAGCCGCAAACCTTTGTGTCTCCAGTTGTTGTTTGTGTGTCTTGAATAAATAAATGCAATTTGTTTTAACGATTTTGCATGGATTTTGGTTTGTGGTTGGGTTAAATCAATACGAGAGTGTGTGTGTGTGTGGGAGGAAGGGTAGACTATTAATTACAATAATTGCGGCCATGTGGCTGACCCAGTTTTTTGGGGTAGATCAGCCACTCCTTTAAGTCACATCCTGCTTGTGCTCATTTGTGTGCTTTTATTTGATGAGCTTAGAGCAGACTTTAATTAAGGCTTTTGGCACTTGGCCATATATTTGTGTTATCAATTTCTTCGTTCTTGGCTCTCTAATTGCATTTGATAAAATGAATGTGGGGGGAGTGGGGGGAATTCAACTTTTGGCAACATGTGTCGCCTTAAGTTGCTCCAGTTTAGTTCTACTTGGAACGGCGAAGAATGGCGCACAGTGGCTCGTTTGGCTAAAAGAAATGAAGTGAAAAACCATTTAGAAAATTAATATTTTCTGTTAATTGCTACAAACTGGCGATTTTATCATTTGAGCAATTTTGGTTTAAATTAATATTTTCATTGCTGGCAAACACTACAAAAAGTGCTGCATTTTCAATTCATTTTACCATTCCCATTCCATCGACTTTCGCCATATTTCATACACAAGCAAACCACTGTTCGGCGGCGTTGGCTGAAGACTTTGCAAATTTTGCAATTAGCTTAATTTGCTTTTTATTGGCGCACCACAATTATCAGCTGTTGGCTTTCGGAGCCAAATCTGCTGCTGCACTTTTTGTCTTGGCCCTCTGCAGGGGGCAAATGAGTTTGACTTTAGTTTCTCAGAGTCTGGCATTTTGCTTAGAAATGATCAAATTAAAAGTTAATGTCTTGCTTTTGCTCTGGTTTTCGCTGCCCTTTCAAATGGTTTCTTCAAGTAATGGCCGGCCATTGTTTTCAGCTCAAGCCATTGGATAAGGATTTTGGGGCTCAAACATTTTGTTGGCAAAGGCTTTGAGGAATGGAAATATTGTATTTCTATTAGCCACAAGCCCGTTTGAAAAACCTGATGTTTGTTTTTCATTAGCTACCCCTGTACTTAAAACTGGTTTATGGCACACACTTTGTTGCTCATTAAGGTTAACTCAAAGCCAGCCAACCCCAAAAAAGCAACCTGGGGGCATCCACTTGAGAGTAAATCTCGTGCTTCAAAACCAACAAAAAGAAAAACGCAAAATGTTGCAACATTAAAAGTTGAGCAGCTACCGAAAACAACCCCTAAATTTGGCGTACACACACGCACACGAAATTTGTAGCATACATTGCGGCGTTGATAGCCAACAAAATGAATGCCCTTGAGAGAGGAAAGAGAGGAAGCAAAAGGCAACTTTGGTCGGCGCCATTGCTCGGCGCTGCCTTGTCTGACTCATTTGGCTTTTCATAAATTATGAATTATCTTCTTTCATGGTAGTTTTTGATGTGGTTTCTCCACCAACCATTTATCGTCGTCATCGATATTGATAACCTTTTTCATAGCCCTAATCCGGGCGTATTTAAGTTAAGCTTTATTTCTGGGTTGTCGGGTTGAGCGACCCGAAAACTTTGCAAGTTAACATAAAGTTGAAGGTTATTGTGTTAGTTATATAATTTGTAATTGTTTTGTTGTAGTTTGGTAGCTTACACAAGATGGCGGGGTTTATTGATGATAAGCATAGTGAAATTTGATATGATTCAAAGTTTGAAAGAACTTTAACAAGATTTTAATAAAGCGATTCGAGTGGCTGGCTGTGCTTTTGGCTTTCAGAACGTCAGTCAGTTTATACAAAATTCTGGCTTTTTTACAGCCGTTTATGGATTTTAAAATATAATTTATAATTTAGTATACCATAGATTAACCAATTTATACAACAAAAAGTAGATGTTTTAGGGACAGGGCAACGACTAACAAATAGCAAAAGAGTACTGGGAGCAGCCAAACTATTTTACTGATCTGGATGATTTCTAATTTGTTCAACTTGTCAGGTTGACGAAATCAACTTGTAAAATAATCAAGACTCGGATTGATTGTCAGAGACCAAACTTTTGGTAGCGCTGTGATTTTCTGAGGCAGCTTCCTCATCACTTGGGGTGACTTGTGTGGAGTCAGCGTTTCTTCGGCAAGAATTGCAGTTGTGTAACACTTCCCAAGGGCGATGAATTCCAGCTTGAGGGGAAAACAGATATAACAGTCTTTGCTAAACCTTGGCTTTCGTCATTTATGTTACTGTATCACTCTTGTTCTCCAAAATATATTCCTTTGACTCAACAAGGTCCACAAGCAAATGTTCCTCAACCTCGGGAAAGTTTTTTCCCTTAGGTCTCTTTTTGAACTTTCAGTTTGACTCACCATGTAAAATTAAAAGGCTTGACACAGCCCCAAAGGGCCAAAGCTGAGCTCCTCGCAATATCTTGGCTTATGTGCTTCTAATTTTTCGCACAAGAGAAAGGGACCTACAGTTTAACGCCGAATCCGAACGGCAGTTTGAGAAGTTTTTCATGGCTACTTACTCTGAAAGCTGGGGCCAATAGCAGTGAAGGTGACCGGGTGTGTAAGTTTTTCAAAGAAAAAACTTTTAATTAGATGCTCCGAGGCGGGTTCGAACCCACGACCTCTTGCTCAGCGGTCGCACACTCTAGCCGCTAAGCCACACCCGGCAAAGCAGTTTGTTGAACTATTTGAAAAAAAAATCACCAGCAACAAACAATTTCATTTCAAAAATAAATTTAAATCATAAAAGCCTGTATCCAGATGTGAATTCGATGGAAAGTAAAAATTTCATACAAATTTTGAAGCCAAATTTTACTTTTCCTTTGTCATTTTTGTATGAAAATTTTACTTTACATCGACTTAATTCACATCTGAATACAGGCCTTAAGAAATTCATAGCAGAGTAAAACAATAAAATAATAAATTTAAATATTTATGTCTTTGCTTAAAAATAACAGAAATAATTTTAGCAGCCTTGCTGAACCTTCGTTCCGATTCGGTCGACTTCCCGGTTTAGATTTTAAAAATTTTTTAATAGGGGATTGGTGGAAGAGTCGTTGAATCCTTCCGAAACATTTGGTGGTGCTGGCAGTTGTTCTGGAGTAGGACTTTCAGGGATGCCAGTTCATTTGGAATTAAATAATCTGCGTTTTGCACGACACTACCTGACCGGAATCCGTCCTTCTGGGGTCCAAAACGGTCGTTTTTTTGGTCATAGTTCGGTTCTCATTGTGAGAAATTCTGGTATTTATTCTTTCAAGAAGCACATGGCAGACAAATTTACCTTCTTGGGTGTTCAGATTCTTCGCTGCTTCAATTAGTTCAGCATATAGACCGCAAATAATAGGAATGGTCGGTGATAATCAATCGTATTCTGCGCCCCTCTTAGTTAAAAAGAAGCTATATCGCTGCTCTTAAAATATTAAACAATTATCTTGTATTTTTCATGTGCTTTTTGAATGCAGTCCAGTTTTAAAACTTCATGCACAATCAAATTATGTTTTTTCTTTAAAAGGTTGCACGCACTTACAACTTTTCTAGAAATGCGCAATTTTCTGCTCCTATAGTATCGATATTGGGTCTCAACAGTCGATGGTTGGCTAAATTCACAACTATAGATAGTATCGATGGTTTTCACAACACTAGTTCGAACCTTCTATCTATAAAACTGACGGAGATATGACGTTTTTTCTAAATTGCGGGGGCCGGAGGGGGCTTGGCAAAAATTAAAATTAAACTTGATAAGAAGTTTTTGTCCCATACACGTCGAACTTCTATCTCTTACCATTTCTGAGATCTGTGCGTTCATTCGGACAGACAGACGAACATGGCTACATCGACTCGGCTGTTGATGCTAATCAAGAATATATATACTTTATAGGGTCGGAAATGCTTCCTTCTGGCTGTTACATACTTTTGCCCAAACTTATTATACTTTGTGTACCTCTGTTACAGAGTATAAAAAGTTTTTCTCACTTTACACTAGTTTTTCGACCGGCATGAGACAAATGATGAGACAAACCGAGCACCGCTTAGAAGTTTCAATGCCAAAAACTTTTGCTTACGTTTAAAAAATTATACTTTTGCACTAATTAAGCTAAGTTCACACGGGCAAATTCGAATTTGTGTTCGAATCGGCCTAGGACACATGCCAAATTAATTTGCTATTAAATTTGTTGGAACTTCGAAAGCTTGCATTGAATTTGGCTAAGTGTTCACACTAAAGCGCGGTGTCCACTCGTCGCGGAATATTACGCGCGAAACAGACGATGTTTCGCAGATTCTTAACAGAGTCTGCCAAACTGCTGTTATCAACATGATAACCGAAATTGGGCCGTCGATAGTCTTTTCAAAGTAACCTTGCACAGTTATAAGGATGTTAAAATTTAAATAATACAAATTGGATGCTATGATTTTTAATTAAAGTGAAATTGATAAATTAATGATGCAGAATAATGATGCAAAAAATATTTTATGTTCTATTTTAATAATTTTTTTTTTTTAAATAAAATGAAAACAAATTATTATTTCTTATTATTATGCCCTCTAGCAATCTTCAGAATTATCGCAATGACCCCCAATTGAACGTTTTTAAAAATGCCGAAAGGTCAACATTTCTATATACTTCAGTCTCTGCTGCTTGGATTGACCCATAGCAGTTCTGTATATTTGGGAGACCAAGCTCTCAATTGCACACAAATTCCTCTCGGCTACTAGTGTTCTTTGGCGGTCGGTTGCGTCCGCGAACTTTTAATCAATGGCTCTGGACTCCGTCAAATAAGGTTAATCCAAACGAACGCCACCTGCGCTACCCGTCAGGAATGGCATTTTGGTGTGACACCGGTTGCTGTCCTTCAGCGCTACCCAGACAGCCTTGCATTCCATCACTTGAAATATAAAAATTTAATTATAAATAATGTTTCAACATGTAGCGGCATGACTTACCACTTTTGTCAAGCTTCCCACTCGCTCTTATCGTTCACAGCGTTCATTAAATTAAGTTTATCGACATTAG
The DNA here is from genome assembly GCA_018904265.1 of Lordiphosa collinella. Lineage (NCBI taxonomy): Eukaryota > Metazoa > Arthropoda > Insecta > Diptera > Drosophilidae > Lordiphosa > Lordiphosa collinella. The sequence continues at coordinate 22,605 of JAEIFV010000654.1, forward strand.
AAAATGGCAGATTCTTTTTTTGGTGCACTTATTTTGACTATGTTTGTGCTTCTTACTTACAATTCCGTTCGAAATATCGATTCGAAATGAGGCTTTAACAGCACTTTACTAGCTAAGTAATTGGTAACAGAACGTAGTGGCAATACGTAATCTTTTTCGTGTCGAGTGGAAACTAGATTCGGAATCGCGACACGGAAAATTTACGCAGCACATGGTTTTATATGCAGTTTTTCATTTCGCGGCCATTAGGCGCAGAGTGGACACCGCGCTTAAGCGAAAATTTTGTGTTTTCCACAAACCAATTGGGTTGTCTATAGCAGCTGACAGATAATCGACTAAGTGCGATATACGAGGTGTGTTCAAAAAGTATCGCGAATTTTGAATTTTCGCGGGTTACGTATATTTGAATTTCGATTTTTTTGTGGCGTTATGTTGGTACTCATGTCTCTCACTTATGCCGACAAGCTCGGCCATTTTGAATGTTTACTTAATTGTTGACAGCTGCTTTGCTTGCACGTGTTTTGGATCGTCTTCGATTTTTACCTATTCAAAAAAATGGATCAAAGAACCTGTATCAAATTTTGTGTGAAAAACGAAATTAAGTGCATAAGGCATACGGAGAAGCTACCTTGGACCGAAGCAACGTTTATCGGTGGTATAAAATGTTCTCAGAAGGCCGAGAAGATGTGAACGACGAAGAGCGTGCCGGACGCCCGAGCACTTCCACAACAGATGAAAAAATTAATGAAGTGGAGAAAATGGTATTGGCCAATCGTCGAATCACCGTTAGAGAAGTTGCTGAGGACCTAAACATATCGATTGGCTCGTGCCATTCGATTTTTATCAATGATTTGGGCATGAGACGGGTCGCCGCGAAATTCGTACCAAAATTGCTCAATTGCGACCAAAAACAGCATCGCATGAACATTGCTAATGAGATGTTAAACTCTGTCCGCGACGACCCAAATTTGCTCCAGAGGGTCATAACTGGTGACGAATCGTGGGTTTATGGTTATGACGTGGAAACCAAAGCTCAATCATCTCAATGGAAGCTTCCGCACGAACCAAGACCGAAAAAAGCGCGCCAAGTTCGGTCGAATGTGAAAGTTTTGCTGACAGTTTTCTTCGATTGCAGGGGCGTGGTGCATCATGAGTTCTTGCCACAGGGAAGAACGGTCAATAAGGAATATTACCTGCAAGTTATGCGCAATTTGCGCGAAGCAATCCGCCCGAAACGCCCGGATTTGTGGAAGAACAAAAATTGGCTTTTGCACCACGATAACGCCCCTGCTCACACATCGTTGCTTGTGCGCGACTTTTTGACCAAAAACAACACACTAATGATGCCACCGTATTCCCCAGATCTGGCCCCCTGTGACCTTTTCTTGTTCCCTAAACTGAAGAGGCCCATGAAAGGACGACGATACGCTACGCTTGACGAGATAAAGACGGCATCGAAGGAGGAGCTGAACAAGATAAAAAAAAATGATTTTTTGAAGTGCTTCGAAGATTGGAAAAACCGTTGGCACAAGTGTATAATATCTCAAGGGGATTACTTTGAAGGGGACAAAATAGATAATCATGAATAAATAAATAATTTTTGGAAAAACACTAAATTCGCGATACTTTTTGAGCACACCTCGTAAAGTATCGGGCTAATCGAAATCTCTAGCTGCTTAATATTTTTGCAAAAATTGGCCTGTACGTATACGTATATACGTATAAGCTAGCCAGAGAATTATGGTTTGCTGACACTAACAGTAGCTATAGGTAGCAGCGGTGCGCGTCACGTCACGCCCGCTTAGCGAAAAGAAAATCTTTTTACTTACGATTCAAGCAAACCACATCGGGAGCTGTTCTCGACACGCACGATTCGTGTACCGTTTAAGGAGGCGCCACGAATGAATACGCACGACTAAAATGCATCTCAATAAAAATGCACGTGTTAGTTGGCAGTGGAAGATGCCTGCTTTTAAAATATGTATGTCCGTCCGTTTATTTTATCAGATAAATGCCATAAAACTATATGCACAAAACTTTCTTGTAATGAAATCATTTCTTTTTTAATGCAGTATTTATTAATCAAATATATTTGAAAATAAATTCAAGATGTACGATTTGTATGCAATCCTTTCTGAGTATTTTTCTCTGCAAAAATATTGAGCCAAGTCACGCTTTTCAAATAGCTATTCCTCCTTCAGACTTTCAGTTCAAATTAAGTAATTTGGTACATAAAACTCCCTTTATGCCTGGGCCCTGCAGTCGTCCTGTGTATATGCATGGGCATTGTGTGTGTGTGTGTGTGTGTGTCTGAGTGTAATTATTCCTAAACGAGCTATTTAACTAACGGCTTTACAATCGACATAAAAACACTCGTGTATGTGTGCATATAATTAAGGTGTAGTAAAAGTCCCGGGAAACAACCTCTGCATCCTAAAACTAGTCGAAAAACGTGTATTTATGTATGTTCGTTTGTATGTATGTATATGCATCTACGTATGTTGACATCAAATATTTAAAACGCTAGTTTCGACCGATGCAATGTGGCTTGTGTGGCATGTAATAAAGTTACGCGTGCTTAAACACTCGCCAGCCCCTGCGACCGTTCCTCTGGCCCTCCTCGCCTGTCATTGAAAATGAGTGTAATTTATGTATTAGCGTGTGTTTGTGTCTGGCTGCATAATAAAACATTCACAAATATGCAAATTGCCACAGTCAACGCGATGAACTTACGTCGAGTCATTCTAAAGAGCATTTTCCGCCTGAATCGAGAAAATCGATTAAGTCACTTAAAGAGTTTATCGAACTTGGCCCAAAGTCGGCCAAAACAATTATGGTGGGGAAGACCTTGCTGTGTGCCGCCGACGAGTACGTATAATTTTTGCACGCTAGATTGTCATTTAAAATGAGTTAAGCGCCAGAGCCCAATTGCTGCATTGCGGACCGAGTCCTAGGTAACTGGCGTTATAATGAGCAAACAATAAAAAGCAAACGCCGCTGCACGAAACAAAGGCAAAAATAACAAAAAGAAAAAAAAAGACGGAAAGAAAACCAATTAGATGCACGGCGAAGTCGGTGGAAAGGTGGCAACAACTTTTCGTGTCCTGTCGATGTTGTGACAAGTGACGGCCTGGAAGGGGGGGGAGGGGCCTGTCGTCTTGTTTATTATGCGCCTCGTTAGCTAAGAAAGGACAACGACAACAACAATGGCATTGGCGCTGGTCGCCATGTAAATTGCATTTCCATTGTTAATTACCTGCGATTCATAAATTTTACATGACCCAGGCAGCCCTTTTGACCCAAAGGCAACATATTGGACCAAAATTGAAGGCTTTGTTATAACATTTTAGTTATAAAGAATGAAAGCATGAATAAATCTGCCTACCTCCAACCCACCGGAACATAAATTGACAAAACATTTTGCCCACAATCAACGCTAATCCCTTCAAAACTGTCCAAAAAATTTATGCAAAACAGAGTGAAAATTGCATATTTATAAAAAGCTTACACGAGAATTTGATGCGTGAATTATAATTTCATGTTAATTCGCCTGCGAACGGGGATTTGGGGGCGAATCTGTGTAATCAATAAAATATACAGGGAACACAGGGCCCATGCACGCAGTCAGGCACGTGTTAAGCTCAAAAAGTGAATATAAAATTTGAATTACGTGACAAGAGGCGCTGCGTAGCTGGAAAATTGTCCAACACACAAACTAGAAAACGCAACATAAATTCAAAATGCCAGGCGGCAGCAACAAAAAGCCACATTAAAAACGTCGTCTGCAACAAATTAATTTTGCCGCACGCCACACCGAACCGCCCCGACATACCCTTGCGGGGCACATAACGGGCTCAGGCGAGTGCTTAAATTAAGAGGCTGTAAAAGTCACGCGGTGAGTGAAAAGTAAAAGCGAAAAGAACAGAAATCCAAAGAACGAATTTCCCATTCGCGGTGATAAATAACGAATGCTAATTTTCTATCATGACCGAGGGGGCGTGCGGGAAGGCGTTGCTAGGTCCTACAGCTGGGCCAGGTGAGGCTAACGGCCAATAAAAGCATTTGGCAAATGTTCAGCAGAAGGACACGGCTTAAGGCTTTAAAGTTTTCACATTTAACTTTCTTGTCGAGGGGCGAAAGAAATTTAAATTAGATGCATAAGAAACGGGAATATATTTATACATTTATTTAAATTTTATACGAGAGCTACAGGTACATTATGAAATCTTTAAATCAAGGCTTTGCCTACACTTTGACACTTGCATGGTTACTGAGTTTTAGTTAAGCTTCTTAAGATATAATCAAAGTACGGTTTATGGTAGTATACAGTTGATAAGCGGTGGGCATTTAAAACTTTTGAGAGTTTTTCTACTCGAAATCAGCGAAAAAAAGAAAATACACACACTTGATAAATTTTGTTGTATTGCTTTTTGAGAGAAATATGAGGCAGAGGAGGGGGCGCAAGGGGCCACTATGTGCCTATTGCTGCAAAGGAGCGTTAGATAACTTTGCAATAACCAAAGCTTCGATATTCTCAGTCAACCTTTCTTCGATGATTCAAGGTGGCAATCCGTTCTATCGGACTGACATGGTCGCTCCCGACATCCTGGTACAGTAGCGCTTAACTTCTATCGAAAAGTGTCAAAAATATATTTGAACATTTTTTTCAGTCTTAGGGCTTTAAAATTTATCGGGCAAGCGGAAACCGAAAACCCTAAAGACGGCTAATGCTTTGGAACTGACGAACTAATGATAAAGATAAGTTAAACATCCGAATTTCGACTCTGCACAATGTAGACCACTCTTAGATCGATTTGATACTTAGCGATGACGGAATAATGTAGCCTTCAAGACTGACTTGTGAACCGTTATAAAACATAATCCCGACATCTTCTGCAATTTCCTCTAGACCTCTTTAAATATCATACTGCATTCCTTCATTGAAAGACTTTTACTTATACTAATATCATTTTCTCTACGGGATGAGTTTTTCAAAATTCTATCGTGCTTTTATAGCCGGGAGACCATATTTGAGAGTATTTTCCTGTAAGAAAGTAATATATTTGGCGACTTTTCTAATGTTTAATTAGTAATGAGTTTAGCTGGCTCGAGGTCGAATATGCTGCGTTTGTTCACAACTGTAAACAACTTATGCATTGATACACCAAAAAGTGCTAGATGCCTACACAGTACTGTTTCATGGATGTCCAATTCCTATCTTCAGTAGACGCTTGCTAATGACTCCTGATTGTTTGATGGAAAAGAACAAAAAAAAACAAAATCTGACACTCAATACTGAAAGCCAAACCTTTTGTTGCTTGTGCTGCTGTGACTGTCGTCGTGGACCTGAAGCAGCAGCTGCGACTTGCTCTGCTTATCGCAAGTAGCGAAATGCAAAAAGCAAAGGAAACGTTAACCAACAGCTGTTGGTGCTGTTTGCTTGTTCTCAAAAATCAGTTTTGGTGTTTGCTTCGACAGCGACTTCTGATTTTTCTCAGAAGCAGTAGCAAGTCAAAAGCAGAGGAAATGAAACTTATTGAAGTATTTTAAACACTGATTCAAATAGCATATGTGTTGTTACATGAAACTTTTGTTAGATTCGTTTACAAAACAATAGAGCGCGCCTTCTCTTATATATTAAGAAATGATTAAGGTTTATATGGAATTTGACAGCAAAAGGAAAATTCAAACGTTCTCAGTACTCAACAATATGTAAGAAATTTTTTTGTCAAAATTCTTATGCCGATGACTGTAGGTAAAATTTCTTGATTAATAATTCTACGTTTTTTATGTGGATAATTTCCGCTGTTTAAGCGAAAAATGTTCTACTTTAACGCATTCACCATAAGTCGTTCTTAGCAGGCAGATTTCTTCTTCTTCTTTGGCATGATGATAGCATTACAACCGTTTTACGGTCTCGGCTGCTGCGACTAATAGCCGCCACTCGCCTCTGTCCTGAGCGACCTCCCACCAGGAGGGCACACCCAGCTTTGAAATATCTCAGGCAGGCAGATTTGAGAATAAGTTTTAAGCTGTCGAAAGGATAGTAGCAAATTTTGCGATATTGTTTTATACCTGTTGGAGTTTGTAGCTCTGACAATCCTTATTTGGAGCGTATTTGTTAACAAGTCAACTATTTAGCAAAAAAAAGCATTAAAAAAAAATTCAATTTTCAATGTATCTTTAATTGGAATGTGGATTAAAACATCTTTCCTTTAACCCATTTTGACAATGACAAAGATGGGCCAAAATCTAAACTAGTCTGCTGCCTCTGCTTTAGCGTTGGTAGAAAAATGTTGGTATAACTAACAAAAGGTGGGATCTCTTACCTAGACCGAGTACATTATTACAACTTAAAGAGAAAACACATTTAAATTCTAGTGCCGCAAACTGCTCCCACAATGGGCAAAAACTTTGTCCCCATCATAAAAATTATAATTATTTTTAAAATAAAAAAAAAAAGTTCCGTCGTTTCTCCCCGACGGGGAATTGAACCCCGGTCTCCCGCGTGACAGGCGGGGATACTAACCACTATACTATCGAGGATGTTGTCTACTGGCTGAAAATGCTCACACTTATACACATGACAATGTTGAGTATTTATGTTCTCTCCCCTCCCTTATCAGTCCACAAACAAAATCAGAATTTTGATAAATTAAAAAGATAATTCATTGTGCAAAAGTTTTTGTGGACTTTGCTACAAACTGTGTGCGTAATTATAAATAAATGAAATACGATTTTGTGTATAAGCAAAGAAGCTGAAATTACTTTTGCCAAGAAGACAAACATAGATTTCTAGTCTCTCTCTCTCTCTCGGTTTCTATGATAATGTCTTACAGCAGCAATCGATGGCTGTGTTTTTGGGGCCCAAGGCAAAGCCATTTCCGGCCAGACAATGAACGGCCAGCCATCGAGCGCGCTTGGCATTTCCGGTTGTTTCTGTTTCTCTTTTTTCCATATTGAAGTTTGACAATACCAAAGCCGCACAAAGTAAAAAGTTGTGGCAAGACGGACAACAACAAAAAAAACTCATTTATCTTCTTCTTCTTCGTCATCTTTTGCTCAAGCCTCAGGGCAAAGGCCTCCTTCCCAGTCAATGCCGCCGCCCGAGACATGTCAAAAAAGTTTCCCTCTGTTGTTGTTGTTGTTGTTATTGTCGTGTTTGTCGTTTAACTTAATTAAATTTGCGCGCACATTTGCAATTTCATTTTTATTTTTACATTTCATTTCATCGACCTAACCAACAGGGCGTATGTGTAATGTCCTTGGCGTCTGGCAGAAGCAACAATTGATTAAAATTTTATGATTTTTATTTTCACCAAACACAAATTACAGCATTTTGCGTGATTTGCATATTTAAGTTATAAGGAGGAGAATTGCTACAAAAACAATTTCAAATAAAGCGAAATATCATTTACAATTTAATCAAATGAGATGCAATAATAGGTTTTTTAAGTTTTACATGCAAATGGTAAGGTTCATCATGTAGTTAGAAGAGTGATTCTGAATCAAATTAATTGTGTTCTTAAAATAAACAGAAATTTTTAAAAATATTTGTTACTATAGGTTATAATTTTTTAGATATTTAAAACTTTTTCACAGTCTAAAGTATTAATTACCTTTTGCAACTCATTAAATTCCTATTATTCCCTTTCAATTATCCATCTGTTTATTTCGCCAGCCTCCCCATTTTCGTTTTTTTTTTCTGCAACTTTTTATTTGATAAATATTTGTTCCTACTTTACTAAACAATCAAACGTTGTCTCTCTTCTCCTCTTTTACAGACAATGAATTATATTCCGGCACGGTGGCCGATTTCAGTGGCAGTGATCCGATTATCTATCGGGAGCCTTTGCAAACGGAACAGTATGATAGCCTCAGTCTGAATGGTAAGTTGTTGTTGATGTTATTTTAAGCACTTTGGGTAATTGAAAATGTCGCGATACGCCATGGCGGTTGCTTTATTAGCAGGACATACGCACATGCCTCGAATCAAATTAAAATTGGGACAGTCCGCTGTCCACAGTTCGAAACGGAGTCCTGTCGCCTGTCGCTTGTCGCCGTCAGATTGCATGCGGTTTTGTCTTTTGCATATTTCAGGCAGTCGCCTTGCCAAAGAGTCCATTAACTGCATCTGAATAGACATGACCGTCTGCTGGCTGTCATTGAAGATGGTCCCCTCCATGACCGCATCGCGCTGCTGTCCGTCCATCAGTGTTCATAATTTATATTGAATGGTCCAGTGATAAGAGGGGGACAACGGGCTGGATCAATTGTGCATACATAGTTCATAGAGGACCACAGTTTGGACTACTTGTTCGAAAATTGACTCATTTCATTTTTGCTCCAGTTCTTTATATCCATTTGAATGAGCATAACATCCAATATCAAGAAGCTGACATGCTTCGATTCGAAACAAGTCATAAAAAAAAATTATCATTCGATTATGCCCCTCACGCGCTGCTAGCTCATAAATCCCTGGAAGTTTGCCGACATTTTAACTATAAAAATAAAAATGTTTATAGCTTAACTATAAATGAATTTTACGGCTTAACTTTTTAACAATTTGTATATTTTTTTGTCATCTTGCAGCGCCAAATTTCGTGAGCTCATTTACGCAGGGAGACTTTGTCTATTTCTTCTTTCGTGAAACAGCGGTGGAGTTTATCAATTGTGGCAAGGTGAGTAATTGATTTGTACACTTGTACTGCTTCTATAAAAATTCTAGGAAATTGAAAGGAAGGGGTGAAAAAGAAAGATAAGAGAAATAACAAAGATGATTGAAATTAAGCCTAAGTCAAGACATACAAGGAAGGAGAAAAGAAAGAAAGAAAGTTGTGTCCAGCCTAGGAGAAACTCTTCTTAAGACTCAAGTACAACGCAGTGGAAACAAATGACATATCAAACGTCTTTAAAGATGACTCTAAGCTTGAAAGTCTGACAGGAAACGAAGTTTATCGGCCCAGTTCCGAATTCCGAGTCTGTTTTCGTGTAAACGTTTGCATGTAGAGCAGCGATGTTCAACTACTTTTTGGACCTTACATTTCTATGGGATCTATACGACATATACTATAAATGTCTGATTTCGACCAAACATGGTGATCCCATGGAAAACATAATGCACAGTTAATTACGAAATTTAAAGGCGATCCCATTGAAAACAAAAAAGTTTTTCTCACAAGAACTTCTTTTTCGACCGATCATTCATACTTCATACATAAAAAAGGTTTCCTCTTTCGAACTAGTTTTTCGACCGATAGTTCCTATGGGAGCTATATGCTATAGTTATCCGATTTCGAACAAATTTTGTAGAATTGTGTAAAAGTATATAAAATAAGTGTTTGCCAATGATTAGGACGTTTTTATTATAAACAAAAAAGTTTTTCTCACTAAGACTAGTTTTTCGACCGATCATTCCTATGGCAGCTATATGCTATAGTCATCCGATCCGGCCGGTGCAGCGCATTTGTACCAAAAGACTTCGTGCAAAGTTTGGTGAGGATAGCTTTAAAAATGACGGAGGAGATAGCATAGAAACAGACAGACGGACAGTCGGACGGACAGACGGACAAGGCTAAATGAACTCAGCTCGTCATGCTGATCAAGAATATATATACTTTATGTGGTCGGAGATGCTTCAATTTTATAATACCCTCTGCAAGAGTATAAAAATTCAACGTTTACACGAAAACCGACTTGGAATTCGGAACAGGGCCGTATGTTCATTGAACTGCCCATTTGACGACCCGATTATGAATGTGCCTAACATCTGTCAACAGCTCGAGCAGGAGTAACCGATGTGAGCAGCAATGTGGACTGAATTGTAGCCGTTGCAATAGCATTTGTGAGTCAGCTGAGAAAAGCTCTCATCTCAACTTAACTCAGCCCAGAATAATGTCAGCTTTATACCGGCCAACACATCGAGCGGCTGATTATGAGCCGATGATCCAAAATATCTTGTAAACAATTATTTATTCAACAAATCTCGTCGGTTGATTGAACATGTTTTCAAGCAATTTCAAGTAAATCTGCTTTCGTGCTCACCAACACAAACACATTTTTCTGTTCTCTGCTAAAAATGCCACTGCAAGCGTTTCCTCTCTTCTTTCTATCTCTGTCAGCAGCGCTGTCCCATGAAAAAACTCATACGAGATGATTTTCGCTCTTTCGTTGATGAACAGATCGAACAATCACCCGAATTGATTGGAATAAAGATGAACATGATTGAAATCAGTGCGCCAAACAGGTTAGATTGGTTGGACTGAATAAATCAAAACAGTGAACTTGATTGTGTGAGAAAGTCGATTCGGTTATACGCAAGTGCAAGTTTATAGGGGTGTTTAATATGTATAAAGGTTTTCCAATCACCTGAAGCCATTCTCTTGCTTGCACCACATACTTTTTCCCACTGTACCTATAGCTGACTACTTTATTAAATTGTTCGGGAGTTACTTGGCTTAGTCGGAGGTCCAACTAGAACTCGTGTATCACTTTACGAACTGATCGTACATCAAGCATTTTTGGTAGGAAGCAACGCTCAATAATTTTTTCAGGGGTTGCAGTCTAAAAAACTGCACAAATATATTACTTTAATACCCATTCCGTTCTAAAACAAGACCAAGTTCTCAAAACTGTAACATACGTTATAAATGTACAAACAAATTAAGAAACTCGTTCTTAAATTGTGTCTTGACAAATAACTGAGGGCTAATCAATTTATGCCCATTACATTTTGACGTTACTGACAAAAAATTTCGGTTTTAGGACCTCAAACACCTCAAATAAAAAAATAATGAAACAAGATCTATGTTTCCACGGGGACTTGAACCCACGCCTTCGTCGTTCTAATGGAATAGAGTCCCACTCGGCTACAGGGCTTCTAGCTTAATTAGTGCCCAAATGCTAAGTGGTTATGGCAACAATTTATACTATGAATATATCGCTGCTCTCGTGAGACGCTTGATAGTCGAGTGAGCTAAGATGCCGCCATTTGTGTGTTTAGTCTTCTTCTAAGTCCGAAGTTCGAGTCACAGAAAATGTAAAAAAAAATCAATGCTAGCCTAAGGGTTAAACAAATTTGACCGAAATGGTAGTCCAAAAAAACTATAAAGAAGAAAGTTCACTTCGGCTCGGCCGAAATTTGTACACCCTTGCACTACAAAACGTTTTTTAGTTTCATTTTCGTTTTAAACAATGCTAGCTGAGTGATTTCCAAAGCTCTTCTGTGATTAAATTTTATATTCGATAAATTCATTCGATTATCATGAAAGTCGGAAAAAGTGTTCTGAAGAAATATTATCTATGTGGCCAGTTTAAAAACGCTACCATTGAAAACAAAAAGTTTTTCTCACTAGAACTAGTTTTTCGACCTATCGTTCCTATGGCAGCTATATGCTAAGAGGGAAAGAGGGGACACAGAGGGAAAAAACCGAGAGCATTGGACTCAATATGAGCACATTCGTTGTCAAAACCCGGCGATTATCGGATTTCCTCTCTCTAAGAACAATTTACATCTTGAAGAATATTTTTTCAGATCGCAAAATCTTGGTTTGAGTTCAAATGTTCCGTTATTGAGAGCATTTTATATATAAAAAACAAGAAAGAAAGTTGGTCAAGCCCGACTATAACATACTCTGTACCTGTGAAGTGCTGCCCATCACCGTTGCGACCAGTGCTGCCCATAATTGTTTGTTTTCCCTATAACTCGACAACCGTTCATCCGATCTTTATAGACAGACTTTATAGACTGTTGATGCTGATCAAGAATATATATACTTTGTAGGGTCGGAGATGCTTCCTTCTGGCTGTTACATACTTTTGCACAAACTTATTATACACTATGTACCTTTGGTACAGAGTATAAAAATTTGAGGTTACTTGGAGTAGGGCCCAAGACTTGGATGGTTAGGCTATTTACCACTTCTGAAGCTGCACGTCTGAATGGCTACTTATACTTTTCGGTGCGGTAGTTGAGATTAGCTGAATAGTGCTCATTTTAAGAAGATTCGAAACATGTGTTCTCAAAAACTTGACAGAGCACTTGGTTCTTATTTTGAGATGAAGAAATATTATTTTCTGAACAGGTTTTTCCCTCTGTGTGGGCATCAGATTTTGACAAAACTTTGTAGAGTTGTGTGAAAGCATACCAAATAAATAAATGCCAATTTTAAGGACATTTCCATTGAAGACAGAAAAGTTTTCCCAACTGAGACATCTTTTCAGACTCTACTTTTCTATGACAGCTATACTATATAGATGTCCGATTTCGTCCAAAATTAGTGTAATCATGGAAAAGCAAAAAGTGCTGTCTTAAATTAGCCTGCTGTTCTCAAGATAAGAAAAAACGTACTGACCCCTACTATTGAGAACGAAAATACCCCTTTCGGAACATTTAGAACGGATTTTTGTCTGAATGTAGGAGGCTAATCGATTGTTACGAATTAAGGCTGGAGGGTGATTTTTATCTCTTGTTGACTACTATAAAAGCTTTAACTGATGAGATGAAGATAAGAGAGTTCATTATCAGCGCTCAGTAGGAATCGCTTATCTATCCTAGCTCAGTATTTCCAATCTCAAGTTTATTCTTCTATTGAAAAAGTTTTAAAAGAGACGAATTCCTACTTTTTCCCTTACTGTCTAAAAGCAGAATTAAGAATTTTTGGCGTCTCAACAGGCCAAAGTGAAGCAGCTAACCTAACATATGTTTTCCGTGGAAAATTTGTTGTAAGTAATAGAAAGAAAATGGGAACGAAATGTTTTGTCAAAGTTTTCAAAATTATTTTAAATTTTTGTCTAAAAATTACATTTTTGCACAGCCAAGCGTAAACCAGGCCTCTTCAATCAATACCAGCGGCATCAAACCAAAACACAAAATGCAAAAACGGTTATAATTTAACCCACAACCATCCCCACTGGTTGGCGGGCGGGGGGTTAGACCATATTTTTGCCTGTGTTTGCCTTTTTCCCTGCTTTTGGTTCATGGCCAAATACAGTTATCGCGCTTTGTTTATGGCCGCCTGGCATTTTGTTTGGTTTCTATTGTGAGACGAGACCACATCAATAGATTTCATATCCCAGTCGCTGGCATTTGTTAATATTTATCTTTTGTGGCCATTTCAGGCGATTTATTCGCGCGTCGCCCGCGTCTGCAAGTGGGATAAGGGTGGCCCGCATCGCTTTCGCAATCGCTGGACCTCGTTTCTCAAGTCGCGCTTGAATTGCTCCATACCGGGCGATTATCCCTTCTACTTTAATGAGATACGTAAGTAAACCATAAATCGATATCAATAAACTGCCCAAACTATTCACAAAACTCTAACTTACTACACAGAATCGGCCAGCAATTTGGTTGAGGGACAGTATGGTGCCATGAGCTCAAAATTGATTTATGGCGTTTTTAATACGCCCACGAATTCCATTCCCGGTTCAGCAGTTTGTGCCTTTGCCTTGCAGGTGAGTGCACAATTTCATTTTGTAATTTCTATATATAAATTTTCTCTGATTTTCGTTTTAATTTATATTCCATAGGATATAGCCGATACCTTTGAGGGGCAGTTTAAGGAGCAAAGCGGCATCAGCTCCAACTGGCTGCCAGTGAACAATGCCAAGGTAAGTGTATGCTGGTGGTGGTGGCTAGATAAACATTTTTCCCTCCTTAAGCAGTCCGCACTTAGGCGCATCTGTTACCATCAAAAATTTATGACTTTAGCAAAAATTTTTCACTTTTTTCCTTTGGCCAAAATGTTTGCATTTGCATTTTGCAAATGCTTTGCCAATTCTTGGCAGATGACTGCACATGTCGCCATCGATTTAGATTTGAAATTTTTGCTTCTTTTGTGGCTTAGAGGAGAAGCCATGGCAGGTCGGACAAATTACAAATTGAAAGTGGTCTTGCCTTGTGCAAATTTTTCGAGCATTTGGACATAATATGCTTAGACATATATGCGAAACGTAGGAAGATTTAAATAAAGCTTCGTTGAAAAGAAAGTTGAAATAAAAATATTTGGCACTGGCAGTTTGCTGTACTTTTAGGTGTCCGATGCTTTCATACCTGTATGAAATCCTGACAGAGACAGTGACAGATGACTGTTGCTATATATGTTCCGAGAAAACTGTCAAAATTCCCATATATTTTACTCAGTGTGAACAGCATGTCATATGACTGACACATAAAAAGAACTTCCTGTGTTAGTGAACTCACCTTACCTCTCTTTTTGAGGTTGGTATCAGTTTTAGAAATATTAACCTTGTTGTGTAGCTCAACTCTGAACTAGATCGATTAAAATTATCTTTCTACTAAACTATACCTTAAAAAGAGGTTGCAACGATTGCTCAACACATTCGCATTGTCTGCAAAAAAACTAATTTCGACCTCTTCCAATCTTGCTCTAAACTAAGACAACTAAGTAGTAAATCATTTGCAACAAAATGAGCGCTGTCTAAAACGCATTTCACAGACTCGCAAAACTGCAACAATGTGTTTGTCTTCAAACAAACAAAAGTTCACGTACAGACATATGACTTTTGCTGCCAACTTCACATTTTTATGGTACAAAGTCACAAGTTGCACTACTTTCCGCTTGCGATTCATAAACCAAATCATTGGAAGAGCAGACCGACTGGTCTCTGGTCCGGTTTTTGGCAATTTCCGGAACCTAGTTATGAGCACTGCGCGAGAGAGCAACAAATGCAATTTATTTGCTCTTTTAAGTAACTTCCCATCTCTTTCCCCATTTCACCCATTTCTCATCTGATTTTTTATTACTCATTGCAGGTACCCGAGCCGCGTCCTGGCGCCTGTCACAATGATTCACGTACACTGCCGGATCCCACATTAAATTTCATCAAAACACATTCACTAATGGACGAGAATGTTCCGGCATTTTTCGGTCAACCGATTTTGGTGCGGACAAGCACAATGTGAGTACTCATAGTTTCTCAGCATTTCTTTTGTTGTTATTATTACCGCCCCTTACCCTCCCCGTTGACTGGGATGTGTCCGGGTGCGGAATGATGTTTTGCGGCAATGTAAATATTATTGCACAAAAGCCAATTTCAGCCAAGTGAGCCAACCGGTGGGCGTGGCAGCGAGCATTAAACAACCGCATTATGAGCATTATGTGAGCTGCCAGGAAGGGTGGTTGGTTGGAAAGGGGTGAGGTTTTTGGGGCTTCTGCGGATTGTTAAAACTTTTACTGCCGCTGCTGCGCCCGGCGGTGGCCAAGTGAATACGTGACGTCTAATTTGAGAAGCAAACTGGAACAATGCAGCTAATTTCATTTAAATAACAAAATTTTGTTGGAATAAAATGAGCAAAGAAGAAGCTTTCGTACAATTAAATGTTTGTAAGTGTATGCTGCGAATATTTGTATCTGCTGTCATGTAACATGGCCTTTGAAAGAAGGAAAATCGTTACATTTTTAGGACTTAAATAACAAAGTGCAACTCAAGGCATTGGTTAAGGTTACAGGCTGTTTTAAGATAAAAAGCGAGGTATAAGACAATGCTTATATTATATTTGATGTGGTAATGTCTCGAATGACTATTTGAGAATCCCAAGACAATCGCTAGGCGTGTAGTTCTATTAATTCTATTAAAACAGATCTGACACTTAAATTGTGGAAGTTAAAGATCGTAAGTTCTTGTTTCTAAACACATCAACCTTTTGTATCTGAGCCCGTTTGCGAAGACTTAGCCAATGCTTAGCTTATGAATAACACAACGCTGGGGTCAATTTTTTATGTCTTTTTGACTCAATGGTCATGAGCGTCTATCAGAGACCTGCAACAAGCCTGATCACACTCGTGCGTTTACTTGGCTTGGTTGGGCTCGTGCCTTGGTTCGACACACTCGAAATGATCGCAAGCACATTGAGTCAGAACGATAAAGCTCTTTGCTTTGCACGAGTAATAATGTGAACAAGCTTTTCATAACACGAGTCAAAATAAGCTTTTTGCCAGCAATGGCGAAGCCTTTTCGACACTCTACTCTTGTTTACTCGTACGCTCAACACAATTTACTCGTACGTACTCTGCTGGTTGACGGCGAGCTTCGACAAGCCTCTTATGCAATTGTTGTTGTGTTTTGAAAACTTCAAACAACAACATGCCACAAGAAGATAAGAGAAAACGTATGCAAAATACAAATGCAAAAAATAGGCCATCATGCTATCTCTTTTGCTCTCACAAATTGTTGTTTTTTGTGTGCTTGTGTACAAACGTTGATCGTAACAGATCGCAGCAGATCTTTGCTTCGGCAACAAGTACTCTCGGTGACTCGCTGCCGAAGCTAGGAGAAATCGCGAATATTTGTAATGAACAAACTTTACTTATGACGGCAACTTGAGTATGAAAACGGGCAATACTCGAGATTGACAAGCCCTGAGCGCTGAGCGATTGTACTCGTGGCGGCTCGTTGCAGTTCTCTGGCGTCTATCGATATTATCGATATTTAAAAAAAAATGGCTATCCTTATAATATACAGGTCTATTATTAGGAGAACTAAGAACTTCATTCTGTCTGCGATCAATATTAAAGAGCTTTGTTTACTTTTTACATGTCCGAAGTTTTAATACCATTGCAAGTCATGGTTCTGAAATTCTAATTTCGATCAAATTTGCAAAATCTGCTTTAAGGCCTTAATATTCGATAATATTGTCCGAGTTAAAGAACCCGAACATTTAAAAAAGATCATTTTTACTTAGACCCATTTACCGACCGATCGTTTCAGCCTTAAGATATACTCATCCGATTTCTACCAAACTTTGCATATACCTTTAAAAGCATTTGACATTAAAAAAAAAATTTTTCTCACTAAGACCCATTTTACGAACGGTCGCTTGTATTGGAGCTATACGATATAGTCACCCGATTTTGATAAATCTTTTTAAAATTAGGTAAAAGCATATGAAACAAACAAATACCAAATGTTAAGATGGTACCATTGAAAACCAAAAAGTTTTTCTCACTAAGACTATTTTTCAGACCTATCTTTTGTATGGGATTAAAAAAAGATAGAAAACCATGGATTAAAGCCGTTTCAATTAAAATCAAAACGTTTTTCTAGCTAAAACTAGTTTTTCGACCGATCGTTCCTATGAGAGCTATATGCTATAGTTATTCGATCCGGTTGGTTCCGACATATTAGCAGCGTGCAGTAGAAAGATGACTCTGTGACAAAATTCAGCTCGATAGCTTTTAAGCTGAGAGAAATACCAAATTTCAAGACGGTACCACTAAAAGCAAAAAGGGTTTTTCTTACTAAGCCTTTTTTGCAGACCCATCTTTTGTATGGGTGCTATACCATTCAGTTGTCCGATTTTCATCAAACGTATTAGAATTATAAAAAAAGCATAGATAACCAATAAATACGACGTTTGAAGACGTTTCCATTGGAAACAAATAAGTTTTTCTTACTAAAACTTGATTTTCGACCGATCGTTCCTATGGGAGCTATAAGATATAGTCATCCGATCCAGTTGTTTCCGATATATTAGCAGCGTGCAGTAAAAATAAGACTTTGTGCAAAATTTCAGCTCGATAGCTTTTAAACTGAAGGACTTCGTCAACTCAGCTCGTCGCCCTGATCAAGAATATATTTAGTTTATGGGGTCGGAAATGAATATTTCTATGCGTTGCAAACTTTTGGGTAAAATTATAATACCCTTTGCAATGGTTTAATAAATATATGGTAAAGTTAAAGAACAACAGAGATTTGTTTGTTTTGTGCTCAGCGGTCATTATTCTATCCTGACATATTTAAAAAAAAAAACCCTCTATATTATATCGATATATCGATTTTATTTCCAGCATCTCTAGTCAAAACCTTCGAAAACGACAATGATATCGAATTAAGCGTCGTGCGAATTTGCAAATCATCTGATATTGCTCCCTAGATGAAGGAAACTATACTTTAGCTCCTCCTAAGCCTAAACGTATTTTAATACATCGTGCTAAGTTTGGTCAATATAGTTTCAAAAATTTCATAAAAAAAGTGCTAATTTAAGAACACAGAAGTAAATCACTATTTATAGAACTTCTTGTATTAACTGATTCAGATCGCAGTGCTCCCATGTTTTCTTGATCTATGATAATTGCTAAACCATTTAATTATTGCACACAAATGTCAACTGCTACGGCGATGAAAATTGTGGAATTGTAGACATATCGATCAAATATTGAGTACTGTATGTTAACAATTAGGCTGGAATGACACTTTCAATTTTTAGGGACATTTATTGTCGCAATTTTCGTTAATGTTCAATCCTCTTCAAAAACTTTGTGAGGAGAACTCAAGCATATTCTTATTCTCTTACACCAATGACTTTTTCCCATAGAATTCTCTGATGCACTCAGTTTGTTCGGGGCGAATATCAACATCATGAATTGATGTACATCACTATGTACAAAATGTACATCCACAATTATGTACATACATTAGTTTTGGGTTGTTCATGAGTGATTGAACAAAATTGAGTTGTTCACTAAACTGAATAAGTGAACATTTGATCACTTGTTCAGTTGTTCTTGTTCACTCGCTCTTGTTCTGTATGCTGTTCTTGTTCAGTCACAGTTGTTCATTTGTTCTTATTCACTTACTCTTGTTCTGTGAGTTGTTCAGTCAGAGTTGTTCAGTTAGTTGTTCAGTGACTTGTTCACTCAATTTGGCGACTCTTCAGCTGTTTTTTGTCCGCAGGCAACAGGCTGGCGTGACAACCATTTTAGAGATTGCTAACAAATAGGCAACAATCCACAGTGCCCCAGCGACGAAGGATTAAAATTAGTTTGAATGATCGGTAATCGTCACAATTCCCAGGTAAAGAACTGGTGAACAATTGGAACAGCACAGATCCAACAAAACAGCTCACAATTCAAACCAACACTGAACATCTGAACAAGAACAACTGAACAAGTGAACAACTGTACAAGAACAACTGAACAAGTGAACAACTGTACAAGAACAACTGAACAAGTGAACAACTGATCAAGAACAACTGAACAAAAACAACTGAACAAGAACAACTGAACAAGAACAACTGAACAAGTGAACTTGCTTCAGTATGAAAAAAGCATAAGTGAACATGTTTAGTAAACTAAACAACATTAACCCAACACTAACATACATATACGAGCTGTGGAACAAGGCTATTAATCTAAGTTTAGAACCTCGTTTTCTTGCTCTTTAAAGATTGAATATTTGGTTACCTTGACAACCCAGTCGGACTTTGCGGAATGTGGTTCCCAAGAGAATGCCATTTTTCATACTTCTTTTTACGGGGAAAAATCACTACATAATTATTTTAGTATGATAGAAGTTAAAAACTCTGTATGAAATGGTCTCTACATTCTTTTTATATGCGCTTAGAAGGCATAAAGTCACGTTTACATGAAACCGTGCCTTCTCTGGGTTGTACTTTTGGCATGCGTAAACAATAAGAATTCTTGTCCTTTCTTCAACGAAACCACATGCTAAAATACGTTCTCAAAGGTGCATTCTTTTTGGTTTTCACGCCTTAATAAAAGCGAATGGAACTTTTCAGTTTTGGGAACTACTTCTTCGGTGAAAAAGATTATGAAAGATGTGCCTTTTTTATGGTGTCAAGTCCGACTGGAAAGTTTTTAAAATAGAAAATTGAAAATTTCATAAAAATGCCAAGAAAATTAGAATATTTCATAGAATCCTAAATATCAGCTTAGCTTTTCAGAAAAGCCAATTTCAGTAGGCCGATTTATATATGGAACGAAAGAAGTATGACGAAAAAATGGGGAAATTGAGATGAAAATTTTAATACAAATATGTCTAAATAGGCGTAAATAGTGAACTTTTAGACCATATTTGAACAAATTATTTTCGAATGGAACCATAGCTATTGTTTCAATTCCTGCTAAATCTGCCATAATAACTATTTAGCAAATTGTTCATTGAAACTTGTGCAAGTTAATTGCCTGTGTGAACTTAAATATAGTTAACTTTGTGTGTTTTGGAAGCAAACTCTGACTTTTATTTTCTGATCAATTTATAACAAAAAAGAAAACAGATTGATTGTATCTTCCGGTCATCTTATCAAGAGACTTCGCTATCTATTTCAGGCTGTTGCAATCTCTTATTTTAAGAGAAAAATTTGCGCACAAGTAACGATTTGTGGACAGGGGCGTTATCATGGTGCAAAATCCAATTTGTTGTTCCATCACAATTTGCAGGTAACGTCTCTTGTTGACAGCTTTTGCTTGTGGCAAGAACCACGCCCTTGCAATCAAAGAAAACTGTGTTCGCGATACTTTTTGAACAATCCTCGTATTTCAAAACATCGACTTTCTCAAGAGAAGACTTAATACCACATTAAAACAGAAGAGGTTAGGTTAATATACGAAACTCCATTCTAGAAATTACACTCCATATTTACGTATAAAGTTTCGAAAAATATATCCCATGTGATTTTCATGTCCTTTTATAGAAAATAAATTTTCTAGTTGCTGAGACAAAATAGACTTAAAGATGCCATTTACCATGCACCTTTGCCTCCCTTCCTCCACCCTTTCAGGAGTGCCCACAACCACATGTAAATTGCTGAAGGTGTTAGCCAGCGCATATAACCGTAAAACAGGTAACAGCCTGCGCTCGGCAGCTGCTTCAGACTATGCGGGCAGCGGGAAGCTGGGGCTGTTCTTTTGCATGCTCATAAATTATTTGCAAGATTCTGTGCTCCATCTTTCGTGCTCTCTCTTGAAATTTAAAAATTCAATTTGGCAACTTTTCCATGTAATTGAGCCACAATTACGGGACTGTTGAGATGTGTGGCCGGGAGTGGGCGAGGCGGGTGGGGCGTTAAACTTTAAAAAGTAAATCATAAGCGAGCCACTGAGCAAAGTTAGTACACATATGTGCATGCGGAGCGAGTGGTGGGGGCGTAGGGCTGGGATTGGGCTGCTGCAGTCAAGCGATAGTTTGAACCAAACGAACCGAGCCAGCCAGAAGGAAATGCATGGATGCGCTGAGGAGGCAACCCGTAACGAAAATATGTATGCACAACTGAATAAATTAGAATGAAATATGGAACACGTAGAGTTCTGCCCGCCGCCACCGCCTTCACCGCCTGCACCGCTTGTGCCACATGAGCACACCACAACAAATGCCAGCCAGTCAAGTGGGCAGAGGGTCTGAGTTGGCCACTTTCTGCAACTGACTCATTGCATTTTCGGCAGAGGGTTGGATTCTATGCATCAGAATTTAATCATGACCCAAAACTCAATTTGAAAAGCATGGAAACGGCAAAAGTTACTTCAAAACATTTTTATTTTTTGTACAAAGTCGGTCATGCAATTTAGTTGGTCAAATTTGCTGGACGCATAAAACTCCCGGCTGCTGCAGCATCTTCTAACTAAGGCGGCGCCGGCGACGAATTCAATCAAATCAGTTTGCCAGCGGAAATCTTGGGAAATCATCAGAAATTCAAAGCAATTTAAAAGGCTAGGGAATAATGAATTGGATTCGCATTTAAGAAGATCACACTCAGTCACACGTTTCCTTCCTAATCATTTTTCAGCGACAAATCAGAAAATACTAAGTAAGTTTTTTAGAAGTTATAGGCTTATTTTTTTAGCTAACATTTGGTTCACCGAACCTTTCGACGCAATATATTTTGGCATATAAAAGGAATACAAATATAGAAAATGGGAGAAACATTTTGTGTAAGGGACTGCGAGTTGGTTTCAAAGACTCTCAAAAAAATTGTATATTTTGTATCAAATTTAGCTTTTTCACTTAAACAGAAGGGCCGAATCAGGTATACTCACATACACAAAGGATTCCGTCAACTTAACGTTGTCTTTTGGTGTCTGCATTTGCTATCATGTTTCCTTGTTTCCTGTCATGAGAAGCCAGCTGCTGATTTTCAGCCGATGGAACCAGAAGGTTCTTGAAACAGCTTTAAAGTCTACCAGGCTACTGATTTTTTTTTTGCAGCGAAAAACTGCTTGGTTCTGCCAAATTATAAGATTTTGAGGAACACTTTGAAGTTAATTCGCAGAGGTTTGAACTCAAATCAAAATGTTGTTTATTATTTAGACCCTAAAGACCTTAAAAAACCTATTTGGATTAATAGGTCGTTCTTAATTCACTATTAATATTTATTATATAACTTTAATAGTTTGACATAAATTGTTGGAAGAAACCAGCTCCGAGCGCTTGCTTCGCGTTCGCTTGTCTCACACACACTACTCAAACTACTGAAGATGAGACATAACTAGCTGCGTAGTTATCTACAGAAGCTCGTGACTTGTGTGGGCAGAGCCGTCACAAACCTGAAGATTATTTACTATACAAGAGTGATAGCCTTATAAGTTTGTCGAGTCGAAACCGTCCGGATCGGATGTCTTTCAAGCCTGTTCCAGTATTCGAATTCGATCAGATCAAGCGTATTCGGAATTAGTAGCTGTTTTCGTTTCCGAAAAACGATAAAGTTATTCGTTTTCAAAAGTTTTTACTCAAAGTTAGTGGTATGAAAAGTTTATCACAATTTTCTTTTAATCATTCAAGTATTTTCGTATAAGCGAAGAGATTTTTATCTTAACTACGAGGGCTTAATATGTAAAGTGACAAAAATAGTAATGTAGGCTACTAGATTATGGGAAAGGAAACCCGTACGCCTCAAACCTACTTAGCCTTGAGCAGTTGGTATCAAATCTCTCAACTTTTGTCGTCTAATCAAGTAGCCTAGCATTTTGAAGGCACTTCAAAATGAAACCGTTTATACGAAAATCTCTCGAGATTTCTGGAACACACCCAATTATGTAGATTTGGAAAACTTTTACATCAGAGAAAGTGTGTAAAAGAAAGAAAAAACTATCGAATTTAAACCGAACTGTTCACAATTTCACATAAGCGCATGTTCAGTATTGATGGAAATTGTTGGGGTCGATACTGGTGACATAAAGCCCACGGACATAAAGCCCATATCAAAATAGATCGTAGTCCACTACGAAATATCACTTAAATTTAAAATGGGCTATAAGTCTGTATAAAATTCGGACATAATGCCTAGATTTTTCCGGACTTATCGCCCATTTGAGAATTTGAATTCAGTGTCATGACGTGAACATATATACAAGGTGGGCCAAAAGATGTCACCGGGCCAAAAGAAGTCACCCTATTGAAAGATGCTCTTATTTGTACAAATAGCCGCCAAAATATAAAGAGGTAAATATTATATATATTCTGCATCTGTCTAGTCCACAAATGTCAAAACAGATCTGACTTTGGCGGCTATTTGTAAAAATAAGAGCATCTTCCAATAGGGTGACTTCTTTTGGCCCACCTTGTATAATAAAAAAATAAAAATAATTTAATGAGTTGGAAAAGTTTGAAGAACGAGTATGGCAGTCCAAATCTCAAATTTTGAATTCCTTGAAGGAGGAATAGCATCTCAATAAATAACTAGCCGACTGTTGCTCGTGGCTCGGGGCAACGAACCACAGCGAGCGGGCAGCGGGCCAGCAGCATCCCGCAAACAAATGTCGGTGGCGCGGGCTGCACTCATCTGCCCTCGAGAAAATGCCCCTGGCTCGGTGCAAAAAGGTCCATTTTGCAGGACTAAAATTGAAAATTGAAACATTTGGGTTCACCCTTATTATTTAGTCGCGATGCAGCGATTGGTGACTATTCTGAATCCTCTTAGGAAATTGCTTTATGTTGATGCAACTCCTGACATGGCCTTTTCTCTCATGCCGCAGTTCCGCTGTCCTGCAAATCCTAAAAATCACGTAGACTTCACATAGATTCGTTTAATTTTTGTTTAACTTTCAGCTGACAACAATCGCCACATTATAGATGGATGGATGTCTGTCATTTGGGTTAGACGCCCATTAATAATGGACAGACGCCAAAATGGTTGTGCCATGTCGGAGTAAGCCAGAAAGCCGCATAAAACATGGCCTCAGAACCAGAAGCTGCTGTTGGTTCCTGCTTCTGCAGCAGCAACAACTACATTCTGTATTTATATGTAAAAACATATTTTCAACAGCAACAACAACGACTACAGCGAACGAACATGAAATAAAAACGGAAACTTCTCTCTGATTTCACCACAAAAATGTTGATGCTGCTGCCCATTTTCGTTCGTCCTGCAGCAGCAGCAGCAGCTCTGTTGTCCTTGTTGCAGGCAGCATTTGTGGCTGCCCGCTTGGCTGCCTTGTCTATTGTTGCTTTCATGTTGGTTTTTAATTTTTTTTTAATTTTTGTGTTTTTTGTGCAATTGTTTGTCTGCAATTCCCCTTGCCTCGCCTCGATTTAAATGCAAATGTCCTGCACAGGGACTCTAGACTGTGAGGAGCAACTGTACTCATTTTGTGTGTGTGTGTGTGCGTGTGTATCATTGTTTTATTGTTAATTAACAAATCTCGCTTTTGAGTTTTAGTTATGTTGCACAATTTTACAATTGGCCAAAGAATTGCTAACGGGATTTGAACTGAAACTAAATGAATGAGAATGGGACGAACTTTTTAAAAACCAAAAGCATTTATTTAGCCAACTTTAGAATATGTAACAAAAATGTTTAGATTTATAATTAGTTGGGGGATTAGCCAGATGTTGTGGCTACGTCTGATATTTCAGTTTTTTTTAGCTCACTTTACACTTGTCCATTATTTGCAGATTTTTTTAGTCTTGATGTCATTGTCGTCACTTTTGTTTCATCATAAATTCTCTTTTTGTTGCAGGGGGCAGGTCAAGAGCTCTTAAGTCCAACCAATTCATTTATCAAATTTTGGCCATTTCCATTTTGAACAAGACGCATAAATTATTCTGAATGCTTGAAACCGCAAAACGACCAAATCTCCTGCCCCCTCATAGAACCCAGTTTTATTGAACTCCCAAAATCAAATCAAAAATGTACAAAATTTATGGCATTTTTGGCATAACATAAATTTATTATAATTTTATTTGATTTAAAATCCTTAGCTGGCAATTTCCTTCTCAAAAATTTGGTTGTTTTTTTTTTTGTTTCCTTGTTGTAAAATAAATGTGAGACTTAAGGTGAAACTGCGTTTTGCATATGCCTGGCCGGAGGACGAGCAAAAGTTTTCCTATAAGTTAAAACTTTGAGCATCTCGGCAAAAGTTAAGCTGGTGCTCTCGGTAACAAATTGTTTCCTGCCACCCTCCAGACCGGAAGTATCCATATTCAACTGATTTCGGCCAGCTGGTTGACCATATCCTGGCACACAAGGTGCTCCTGTCGGTCCCTTGGCCACAATTCCGTCTTATCGGGCGAATTCTGTTATTTTTTCCTCCATTTCTACTGTCACTAATTTCATTCGTTGACTTCCGTTCTGACCCTTGTTGTTGTCATCATCGCCTTCTAAGCCCATCCGAGCGATACAAAAGTTGGCAAAAATTTTGCGCAAGTTTCAATTGCCAGCTGCCTTTTAGAAGAGCCTTTTTTTGCATGTGTCTGTCTGCCCTTTTTTTTTTGTCAAGTTGTTTTGTTTTGACATTTTTGTAATTTTGCCCCAAAGAAAACTTTTTGGCAGCACTTTTCTTCTTGGCCATTTCAGGGCATTTTGTACAAAATGTATTTCACTTCTTTTCTCCTTTTTTTTTAAACCGCCTCAACTGCAGCTTTGAATTTAATATTTAATGTGTCATATTTTTTAAGTAGAGATTGAGAACAATTTCGGATGACAAAAAATAATAAAACACTAAATTGGTTTTTAAATATTAAAATAAGCGACAATAAAAAGACGAGTGAGGATTTGGTCCCTCATGAAACAGCTGTCCGATCTACCAAGCCTCCTTTGTTGTGTTGTGTGTCTCTGTTTAAAGTTATGCGAAAGCATAACATGACCTCGACCCAGCTAAAAACTGCAAGTTATTAATATAAAATTTATTATAAAAATTTAATAAATTAAAAATCCAATAGCTCCGAACTCGGACATATTTTTATAATCACTGAGAATCGAACCATAAAGCGAACCAAGTGAGTAAAAATGATTAAAGCTGAACCTGTTCCGAACCCCAAGTTTCGGTTGTGTCTAACAAAAATAGCACATTAAAGAAATCTGAGCTATTGCCTAGTGATTTTTTTGTTATCTGAATATAGTGCAAGAGAGTCCCAATATAGCCATTCTCGTGGTTGACACAGAAATCTCTAGGGATTTTGCCTGTCACAGAACTTCGAGAGATTTCGTTTTCTTTTTCGAAAGTCGAGTTAAAAGATGTGTGCATAATATTATGGTCCAACTGCAAACACAGTGCTCAATCGCGTAGGTTCCTTTAAAGTATCCTTCAATAACTAGCCTTCTGCTATCCTTTTTTGGCCGCTTTTGCTAGTGTGATATTGGGCTTAAACAGTACTTGGCAGTGTCCATTTGGGCTTACCGATAATGTATAAGTGTTTTAATGTAGGTATTTAGTGAGAAAGTGTAAGATTTTGGTGTAAATGGTGACCTGCTATAGTCGCCGTGACTTCAAATCCTTGGGTAAGACTCTCTTTAACCTTCTACTTTGACGTACACCTTGGATTCTTCGTCTTTTTGACAAGTTTTTAGCCAGTTTGTTGGGGTGGTGAGATAGCTTGGCAAGGTAAATGGCGGCCTGCTTGTTGATAACATCTCCAACCATGGGAACTCCAAGGTCCTTTTCAATATCCCTGGTTCTCGGGTAGCATTCAGCTTCCGTAATGCGTCTAAGGATTTTCGCCTGGACCACTCTAATCTTTCTCAGGTGAGACTTCGCCGCGATTCCATAAATTTGCAGGCCATATCTCCATACCGGAGCTAGAGCCTTGTAGATTAGGACTTTGCTCCTGAGTGACAGCTTGTTGTTGTAGTTCAGGATCCACCCCATGCGGCGTGCTTTGGCAGCCACTGCCTGAGCTGTTGTCTTGACATGGTGTCCAAAGGTCAGTCTTCTGTCCAGTGTCACCCCAAGGTATTTATGGGCTGCTTTATACTTCATAAGCTGACCGTGCAAGAATGCTCCCTGGCAGGTGTCACGACGGGTGGAATAAGTCACCGAAGCCCACTTGTCCGTGTTTATGGCAATGTTCCATCTAGCGGCCCAGTTGCTAAACCTATTCAAGTACTCTTGAAGGGCATCTGTAGCTGAGCATATGCATTTGTTGCGGGCTAGTATGGCCGTGTCGTCAGCAAATGTTGCGATTAGAAGATCTTCGGGGTTTTCAAGCGGAATGCTACAGGCTCTGGGCATATCGTGAGTAAATAGGGAGTATAGCGAAGGACCCAATACGCTGCCCTGCGGTACACCAGCCCGAATGGTTCTTGCTTGGGATGTCGCTCCGTCCTGTGCAACCTCAATAGCTCTGTCCGTCAGGAAGCTCTTGATTAGCAGCTACAGTTGGGGCGGAGGAAGTTTCTTGATCTTCGAAAGCAGACCTTCGGCCTGCTGGATGTCAAGGTAAACTGCCACTACGTACTCTTTCCCGTCATACCTTTCGAGAATGTAGTTGACCATTCGATGTAAATGTTCGGGAGTTCCATGGCTCAGTCGGAACCCAACTTGGAAATCGGGTATGGCTTTTCGAATAGATCGAATATCAAACAAGGGTGCATAGTAGGCTAGTCGGCCGGTAGAAATCAAGGCAGGAGGGTGGTTTTCCATATTTTGAAAGAGAAGAATTCTGGCTTTCTTCCAGGGTGATGGAAAATGGCTTAGTCTTAGAGCCGCGTTTAAGATGAGCACCAAGAATTATATGGCTTTGTGTGGCAGGAGCTTCATTGTCCTGTTGTCAATGCCTGGGGTCTTACGTACCACCAGATCCTTGGAACCGCTCTTCTAATTTCAGGGCAAAGGCTTCCACTCGGTCCTGTGGTGATTTTGCCCAGGAACTATCAGGACTTTTTATTGGGAACTTTGGCGCAACTTCCTGCTTGAATCGTTTGGTGAGCTTCCAGAGCGCAAACTGGGAGCTCTCATCCGCAGAAGCTTTCTCCAGCATTCGGTCTGTCGCCTCTCGCCTGAGAGTGGCAAGGAACTTCCATACTCTGTTGGGAACTCTACGGTATATTCTGTGAATCCGGGGGTCATTTGTGCGGATATACTCCCTCCGTAGCCGCTTTTTAAAATAAAGCAATTCCTCAGCAGCAGGGTTGAGTCCAGTAGAGAGTCCTCCGGGTTGATAAGTTTGGCCAGTGGGGGTAGTAGCCTTCAGGGCAGCTTGTTGTACTTTATTTAGGAAGATAGCAACAGCATCTTCGACATCCTGCGTTGTTTGTACCTCCATATTAAGGTTGACGGAATTCTCCAACTCGGTTCGGAAGGTTTGGATGTTGGATCCTGCATTTGGTTTGGTTGGTTTGTGTATTGTCTTTGGTTGTTTTTTCAAAAGCTCCTAACAACAAACGAGAAGTTTGAAACCAACCGAAAGATTCTGTCACCTTAAAATAGCTTTTTTTTTTTTTTTTTATTCGGTGTCACCCTGTCTAAAACAATCTCATTAAAAGTTCTAGATTCGTACACAAAATAGCCTATGTAATAAAATTCTAAATTTCAAAGTGTATTGACTGATTGTCTAACCAAGATGCTCTAGGAACCATTGCTAATAACTTTCTGCTAATTTGTTTTGTTATTGTAATTTCAATAAATCACATTTTAAGCATTTGTATGAAGCATTATGGAGTCTTCTGTTAATCGATCGTAAAAGTAATCTTTTTGTAATCATCAAAAGGAATTGAAAAAGACTCATCGAGGTGACTTTTGCTAAAATGATCTTCCAAATGTTGGGTGGGAATTTCTTATGCGTCTGAGTGACACCAGTTGAATCTTTTTTTTCCAATTCCAAGATCTTTTAAGGATAAGTGGCTTGTTGGGGGGAATAAGTTGGCCTATTTCTAGAATTTGTATGAAAAATATCCATTGAACTTCCCTACTTATACTAAAATTTTCAATTTGTATGCTTCATTTCAGTTATCGCTTTACCCAAATAGCGGTGGATGCTCAAATCAAAACGCCTGGAGGCAAGACCTACGATGTGATTTTCGTGGGCACAGGTGAGTTGCATTCTTTAAACGTGTCGTGAAATTGTCTACAATCATTTATGATTTTCAGATCATGGCAAAATCATTAAGTCGGTAAATGCCGAATCCGCTGACTCAGCGGAAAAGGTCACTTCAGTAGTAATCGAGGAGATTGATGTGCTGACCAAAAGTGAACCCATACGCAATCTGGAAATAGTGCGTACCATGCAATACGGTAAGTGGGTGGGATGGTTGATGCAAGTCCATTAAGAGCAGCGAGTTAACGAGTTCATATTCATATGGGTTTTATTTATTTGTTTTTTGCAGATCAACCCAAAGATGGCAGCTACGACGATGGCAAATTAATCATTGTGACAGATAGTCAAGTGATAGCCATACAATTGCATCGTTGTCACAATGACAAAATCACCAGCTGCAGGTACGTGGATGGTGGGATGGTATTTTTATTTTATGTTACAATTTGCATGTCTGTGTCTGGGCCACTTGACTACCGGTAGCATATGCGCGCCATTTCATATTTTCACTCCTCTCCTACCCCCACAGCGAATGCGTTGCACTGCAGGATCCATATTGTGCCTGGGACAAAATTGCTGGCAAATGTCGTTCCCATGGCGCACCACGTTGGCTGGAGGAGAACTATTTCTATCAGAATGTGGCCACGGGTCAGCATGCGGCCTGTCCCTCGGGTGAGTACAAAAAGCAGAACAACAACAAAAAGCACAAAACATCTAAACTCTTTTTATTTATCCCACAAAACAGGTAAAATCAATTCCAAGGATGCCAATGTGGGCGAACAAAAAGGTTTCCGCAACGACATGGACTTATTGGATTCGCGTCGTCAGAGCAAGGATCAGGAAATCATTGACAATATTGATAAAAACTTTGAAGGTAAATTGTCGCTAAACGCTTTCTCGCACTCTTCCTTTGGTTTTTATTATGCACGCCTGCCCGCCCGCCCGCTCGTTGACATTTTTGTATCATCGCACCTGTCTGCTTTCATTTTAGCACAAATCACAATTTCATTTTAGCCAGGATACGCCCGGTCTTCCTGGTTGTACTTGCTTATTGCCACTTTATGCTTTTTCAATTTTAATCAAAATTTGCCTGGCGCTTGCACTTTGTTTTTATATTCGCTGTATTTTGTTTAAATTTGAAAAGTTACCTAAAGCTGAAGACATATGCATGTATTTTCTCAGTTGTTAGCACCACATTCAATCAATTTCGGAAATTGCTTAGCAAGTTTAGCTTTTTTGCGGTTCTTTTACTTCACTCTCGACTCGAGAGATTATGCTAAACTGTAAGGTGGTAAATATTGTAAAAGTTTCTTGTAGGAGTGCAATGCCAAAACTGTTGCAGTTTGTGAAATGTGAAATCTTGTCGATTAAATGCGGAATAAGAACCAAAATGTATTTTCAAGCGAAACTCGTTTTTTCAGAATATTATTTCAAGATATTTTTTACCCCAGGATGTAAATGGCTGTAAATGGCAGGTTAGAATGAAAATAAACTATAACAGAAATTGAAGTGAGGCCACGGCATACAGAGTAAGAGGAATCAATGCTGTATTGAATACTCTCTTCAGACTATGGGATACTCAAGTAATTGGCGCTATTACTGTAAATGTGCGAGTGCAAACATCCTCTGATGTTGAAGTGAAGGTTGAAGTGTTATTTGAGCTGAAAACATTTTGAGCAAATCGTTTAAAATCGGTAATGCTATGGGACAGCTAGGCCGAGTTTGAAAAAAATAAATTTTCAAATATAATGGAACAAGAACATTTAAAAAGAAATGAAATAACCGTCAACGAGCTATCAATGTATTCCTGATTTGGAATTCACAAGTCTTGAATTACTTATTAGTGAACTATTTCAAATCGCCTCTTTATAGATACAGCCAATAACTTTAAAAAGTAAGTTGGGCCTTGACGTCAACTTGATTATAAAGTAATCTGCTTATAAATTAAAAGTAATCTACAACTGTAAAAAGAGATATTTGTTCTAAATTCACTTCCCTTACGAAGGTTGGAACTCAGGTCTTGTTGACAATCAGTCTCAGGCTTTAACCTCTGCACCATTGCCGCCTAGACAGAAATGACAACTTAATGCGATATTTAAATCGAAAGCATCTTTTTTAAAAGTTTTTAAATGCTCCTACTCAATGGGTAGCACTTTCTTAAGTGGTTAGGTCCGATTTCTCAATGTCCGGTTAGTCTTGCTAGAACTAATAATTAAGCTCAATTTATCATGACTCGGACCTCTAAGCATATAAAATTTATTAATCCAAAAAGACAATGAAAGTGTCTGCTACGGATGTATTTTTATAACAATTATCGTTCACCGAGTTCCTTTGATAAGGCATAATAACTCTACTACCCATATTTTCGGACAGCTCTGCTCACGACCACAAAAAAAAAATTAAAATAAAAACAGTCTCGGTCTTCCCTCAACCGATTGTGTGCTGCTCTCGCGCTCGCTGTTAAGCGGCTGTTGTTGTACACTCAGGCTGGTCGGTCTGACATCAGCACAATAACAGGCCCATTTCAGTCAAGCGGTCCCAAAGTGTGAGTTATTCGGAGACCGAAAGACCAAATTGTTATTTCAAAAAGGTTTGTATAAGTATAGTTGACAACTATCTGTCAAAATTAAAATTAAAAAGGGATACAAAATATTGATCTGCTTCCCCGTCCAGGTTAGGGGAGTTTTTTATTGATATGCCCCGGCTCACATCAAGTGGAGTGAGAGGACAGATTCAAGAGCGTGAAGAGGACAAAAACAATAAAATATTACACGAATTATTATACAGTGAACAATCAGTTGATAACAAATGATGCAAGTTATTATAATTTGAACATATTACACGAAAAGGATCATGTAGGGCGAAATTAGTTCTACAGTTGTGTAGCGCTAGAGGTTGATACGACCGCGTGAATCTTGATGGAACAGCAAATCGGAGCTGACTTTGTAGGAAACTCGAAATCACATCTCCATAAATCAGCTTGTGGACGAATATTACGCCATGACATGTTCTTTGGTTCTTCAAAGTTGACATGTTTATTAGTTGTAGCCGGTCAACATAAGATGGTAGTAGGCGATGAGGATCCCAGTTTAAGCCGCGCAATGCAAACAAAAAAATTGTTTCTGAACACTTTCTATAAGATCCTGATATTTATCGTACTGAGGAGACCAAACGCAAGAGCAATATTCAAGAATTGGGCGAACAAGAGAAGTAAATAATAGTTGCTGATGTAAGGATCATCGAATTCCTTTGACCAGCGTTTAATAAAAGCCAAAACACCCTTAGATTTGTTTACGGTAATGCCGATATGGTCATTAAAGCACAATTTGTGGTCGAAAAGAACACCCAGATCTGTTACAGTTTTGCGTTCAAGGAAAGGCTAAGCAGACTGCGCTTTGAATGGTTTAAATGCAGCAGATTGATTTGGCACCAAGATTGTAGGCTAACAAGTTATAAGAATCTATACTATCAAAAGAAAGAAAACAAAACTATCAAAAGATGTGAACAAAGTCAAGTGTAGCAGAGCGTAACAGTGCTAGAGAAAATGTGAGAGCGCACATAGTTTGTCGCATACATAAAAACATGCGTTGACATCGGTAGCCTGAGAAGCACACACTGATTGCATACATACAAAAAAAGACCAAGAACGAAAAAAACTAAACAAATGTGTTTCACTCCTCATCCAACCGAACACTATCAGAGAGCGTAGTTAAAGGTTGCTTCCGTCCCTCTTTGTCAATGCGCCGCACGAAACCGCTTCTTTTTTGACAACTGCAATGAGAGGACTGGTCGTTGCGACCTCTGTTACGGAGTATAAAAACAAAAAAGGTTTTCTTACTGAGACTATTTTTTTTAGACCTATCTTTTGTATTTCAGCCATATAGTTTCCCGATTTTAGTCAATCTTAGCAGAATCATGAAAAAGGATAGAAAATCAAAAAATACGTAGTTCGAAGACGTTTCCATTCGAATCAAAAAAGTTCTTCTCACTTAAACTCCGACCGTTCATTCCTGTGACAGAGCCGGTCGGCTCTGACATATTAGCAGCGAGCAGAAAAAAGAAGACTTTGTGCAAAATTTCAGCTCGATTGCTTCAAAACTGAGAGACTGGACGGACAAAACTCAAACGACTCATCTCGTTGCCTAAAAATTTTAATACCCTGTGCAAGGGTATAATAACACAAAAATAATAACACAAAAATACGTAGCTGATTTGTTCGATAGGTTGGACACCATCTGATCACTCTGTTGCAGCGAATTTATCGAAATCGGGTGAAAGTGAATCGGGTAACCTAAGTTCATTTTGATCAACAAATTTGTCGGGCGATTACCTAGCCTGAACTTTGTAGAAATCGAACCTTAATCAGTTAATATCATAATCAGGGTCTGAGCTGGTAATCTGAGCTTAGTTTTCATTAGTAGATTTTGTTGTTCAAATTATACGGGCCTGTTCCGAATTCCGAAAACGAGTGGAATTGCCGCAAATCAAGTTGATTGCTGTTCCGAATTCCGCAAATCGACAAGAATTGTCGTTTTCAAAACGTGTGCTGTAGAGTTAGCGGAATTAAAAAGTACTTGATATTTAAAGTATTCAAATAATTCAGCAAAATTATAAACTAAAAATTTGAAATTAGTTGAACTTCTGTAAGATCGATTAGCTACATTTCTTAAACTGTTTTAAGTTAAAGTATAATTTAAAAACATTTTTTTATAAACACCCTGCAGTTCTACTTTCAGTACCGAACTTTTTGGCTGAAGTCATCCTGATTTCAGCTATGATTCAGTACTTTTCACAAATTACCCATGAATTCATACTGAAATCATCCTAAATCAATTAGTCATGATGCGTAGGACATGTCTTTTTAACTTCATGACTGAAACTCAATAAGCTATCATGCCAAACCAGCCTCATTGCTCTTATGATTCAGTACTGAGCCAAACTGAAGGGCATCTTTAAAGTATTGCATGAAAAACAAAACCGAGCAGCCGTGACCAAACCGAGCTGTTCTGAATTCCACTTTATTTTTGGTCGATTTCGACCTTCAATCGATGGCTGCTAGGGTTGCTTCATATGAATTAATGTAATATATGGATTTAAAAAGTAAATAAGAGCTTTGGAAATTTAAATTATAGAGATGTTGACAACTCTAACTGCTGTCGATATACACAAACACGTGCGCAGGCCAGCCAGCCAGCTGTTTTCGAAACCGAGTTCAAAAAATCAAAACGTAACCAAATCGTTCGGAATTGGGAACAGCAAATAGTAAAACGTTTGCTTTCGTTTCGTTTTCACTTTTTGAAAACGTTCGGAATTCAGAAAAAGCCTGATAATTTCTCCATGAATTTTGCAGTTGTAGATTTTGTTGTTATAGTTTCAAAATAATGAATTATGATTATAATATTTATATCATTGAAATTTTATAAACCTGATTTTGATCGAAAAAGTGAAATGAGAAAGGGAATAACTTAAAAGCCGACTGCAAAGAGGGGATGTGTCCTTGAAATATCAAGGAAGATAACGCTTCTTTGTTTGTTGAGGTCGGTGTTCTATGCCTTTTTTAAATGCTTGCTACATACTTACCTCTCCAGGATCATCTTGCTT
This sequence comes from Lordiphosa collinella, assembly GCA_018904265.1. NCBI lineage: Eukaryota > Metazoa > Arthropoda > Insecta > Diptera > Drosophilidae > Lordiphosa > Lordiphosa collinella. The sequence continues at coordinate 57,207 of JAEIFV010000654.1, forward strand.
GAATGATCCTGGTATTTAGTACTTCCCTAACCTAAGTCGTATGATTAATGTAATAAGATCGGTTCAATAAGGTTTTACTTTAACATATTTTCAGTCGAAACGCTAAAATTTGATCATAATGATACTTTTGTTGGGAGAAAATGGTTCCCTAGCCGCGACTCTTCTTGAGTTTCGACTCATTTTCGAGTCATAATTCCAATAATTTACGAGTCTTTTTCGAGTTGATCACTTATAAGTCATTTTCTTTTTATATAAGATCAAAGTCTCAAATTTTTTAAAATGATCTCCAAATGCTAGTTGGGTATAAAATGAATGAAAACATATGATTGTTATATATTGTAGTCGGGCAATAGCACAAATGCCTTAAAGAAGCGTACATCTCTTCAAGATTTCTAATCTTCTAAATAGCTGATATGTGTCAGATATACTTCGATTTTGCTCTGTTATTTGTAAGTTTTTGTGACAGATAGCTCTATGTAGATGATTAATTAGATTCTAACATATAAAAATAAATTTACTACTTCTTTCTCAAGCACGTTTAAAGTTCGCTTTTTTTATTTATAATTAAATTGTAACACTTTTCTTTTTTTAGTTTAATACAAATTATTATTATTATTGAATGCTTATAAATTTAATCAAAGAGAATGCCTTATTTACTCCCCATTTATGTGTCATATTTCATATAAATGAAATCAAATCAATGTTGTACCATTTATATTAATTGTTGTTTCATATCTTCTTGTTTCTTTTCATTTTTGAAATACCTCAATATTTTTGAATAAATCCTTAAAACTGGCGCGCTACTTTTTTCGGGCCGTTGTTCGTTCTAATTTCGATGTTTGGATGTCTCGTTTATTGGTGTCGTTGCAAAAAAAAAACCATATACCAAATAATAATAATAATGGATCTAATCTACCTACCTACCTACCCCATACTCTACACATATACCTAACACAACCAAATCTACTTCAACATATTCGTTGTGGTTCAATGTTGTGATGAATGCTTTCCAATGCACATGCCAACACATCCAACCTATGCGAATCGTACATTCCATTTTGAAAATCGGTATAAATACTAATCAAAAGGACCACAAATTTCCGCAGATATTATCAATGCTCAATACACGGTGGAAACTCTGGTGATGGCCGTGCTGGCGGGTTCGATATTCTCGCTTCTAGTGGGCTTCTTTACAGGCTACTTTTGCGGTCGTCGTTGTCACAAGGATGAGGATGACAATTTACCATATCCGGATACGGAATATGAATACTTTGAGCAGCGCCAGAATGTGAATAGGTGAGTTGAATGTCTTAAGAATTTGGTTTTCTTTATAAATTAATTATGTTATTTCCCCACAGTTTCCCCTCATCGTGTCGCATTCAACAGGAGCCCAAATTACTGCCACAAGTTGAGGAAGTCACATATGCTGAACCCGTACTGTTGCCTCAACCACCGCCACAAAATAAAATGCATTCACCCAAAAATACGCTACGTAAGCCACCCATGCACCAAATGCATCAGGGTCCCAACTCGGAGACGCTCTTCCAATTCCAGCCCGATGGCTATAATACCCAACAAACATATCGCGGACGCGACAATTTTGGCACATTGCGCTCCCATCAGGTGATGGTGAGTGGGCAAAACTTTTACTCATACGAGGGCTGCCTTTGATATTTCGGGAAATTAGCAGAAAAGCAAAGTTAGTCGAAAAAGAGTTTAATCTTTACGTTGACTTTTGAATATAAACTTTTGTCACTCTGACTGAGGTACTTTAAAGTCATGCGTTTTGAGAAAAACCACCGCTACTTCAGGTTTTGAAATACGATGGAAGAACCAAAAGAATGCCGAATTCGGGCATATGAGCGTAAGCAGAGCTCTCTTTGCCTTCATTCGCTGCCCAGCCGTCTTTAAGGGCAGTTCAAAGCTGGGCTGTGTCGCTTTGATATCGCACACCAATACACTCTCAGTGGTGCCCAAAATGCCAAAAGCCTATCTCGTGTGATAGTCGCTTAGAGAGACAGAATACGTGTGTTCTATAAATAGCCCGCTCGGTGTCTTGCTCTCTCGCGAAGCGTGCTTTCGGCTTTTTGTTCTCTCACGATGCACTGGTTCGTTTGCTTGTTGTTGTGACAAAAAACTCTTGTTAATTTTTACTCAACATCCTACGATCATGTATCCTTCTTTGAAGCAAAGTGACTGTATTTTTTTTTAAATTTTACATGAAGATCTTGCAAAATCATTTTTCGCTCAGCATCGATGGACTTTCGCAAATCAACTAGCTAGACAAATCGACTGTACATAATATCGTTCTGAGTAGCTTTCCGCTAAATGGTATCAAACATTTCCAAACTGATTATTTCCGAAACATTAAAGGCTGTCCACGAACTAAAATAACTTAAAACAGATCTAATTTATTACCACTTCTCCCACAGGGCGACAATTATAGACGCGGTGATGGTTTTTCGACCACACGCAGCGTCAAGAAGGTAAGTCTTCCCCAAGAGTTTCTAAATAAATATTTTCATATTTGTTTTATTGTAAACTAATCTCTAATCGTATATCCATTGCGCTCTATTCGATGTTGTTGACATTTTGAACATTAGTAAACTACTTAAAAATCGAATCCTTGTGGTGCGCTTGTATTTGATTGAACTCTCTCTGTCTCTGTCACTCTCTAACTCTCTCTCTTTGTCTCACTCAATCGTCGATTGGTGTATTTCCTAGACTCACTTTTCCTTTTGTGTGTACACTTTGTGTTTGTGTGTGTGTGTGTTAAATGGGTGTCCATGTTAATGTAGTGATCATCCCATTCATGTTTGGTATGACATTTTGTTTTACTTAGTTGAACTAGTGGCATGTTTCTTGAGTAACATTTGATCTTTATCGGTTTTAACACACATTTTTTTCACCCTTACCTTATGAACGTCTTATAAAATTTTGTTAGCTAAACAGATTTCGACCGTTAAAAATACTTCAAATTAAGCAAGAGAATTTAAACCTTTGTCTCGCAATTAACTCTCAACACTTTCAGTGTGTTTGATTTGGCTAAGGACACAACGAAAATAGTGAGCGAAAGACACTTTCAGTTCTGTTTTTGCTTAATTTTATTGCGCTCAAAGCAAAGATCGCTTTTTTCGTTTTTGTTTCTCTCGTGTCTTTCACTGACCGTTTTTCTGAGAGCAAACTTCCAAAGTGTCTTTATGTATGCTTGGTTGTGAGTGTTGCGCCTGTGCGTGTCTTTGTGTTTGGATTAATTTTAATAGCGCCTAACATTGGTCGTGCAGAAAATAAAAAAAAATCATATTTGTTTTAAAGACACTGCAACTAATAAGTCAGCCATTCAGCCTACCAAACGCACAAAACAAAACACACTTTTCGCAGACACTTAGGCCGCACACGGTACGTATCGCCATCGTAGCGTCATTGTCAGATCAAGTATTTGCTGTGCATCTACGATAACGATAGGCCTGACTTTCCGCACACGACACAATTTTCCCTTGTCAAAATACAAAGCAGAAAAATGTCGAGTGATGAAGAGAAATTAATTTTATTAACATATCTTCGTCACCGAAGAAACCCAATATCGAAAAGATGTTATTGGGTACACCCTTACGTCAAGAACAACTCAAACAGGAGATTGTTTTTTGCTGCAGAGGAATTAGCGGTCCAAGCTCTTTCTTTAATATCCTTGACGGAGTACACGTGTATTAAATGGACGAATTTAATAACTTCCTCTAATATTTTGTTAACAACACGTGCTCGTTCATCAAAAAATGTAAGCAAACTGTCAGCGCACAGTCGTACATGACGATTAGCTACTCACACTGCTTGTCAATAGTAGTCATGATGCAAGTATGTTACGACGAATTTACGCAGCGGACGAGTCGTGTGCGGAGCTCCCTTTAAATATCGTATCGAAGCGTATGCCTCAGATAGGTAGCGTCGCATACAATACGAGCCGTGTGCGGACGGCCTTATTGGGTTCTGCTCATTTGTAGACATTTGTTTGATTCCTCTTTTAACTTCTAATTTTCAACTATCTTCCTTAACTGTCTTGATTGAAGAGTCTTAACCGAGTTCTCTAATCCTTTCTTGAAAACTTTTTTTTAAACAACTCCGATCGATCGCATATGAACTTATAGAAATGGGTTGGTCAAATATTGAGATCATGTTGAAAACCCCTTGCTTATCCTGTTTTTTGCAGAAGGCATTAAAATAGTGTATCGAGCTATGAGAAAAGTAAGGTCTCAGAGATAATAATTTGGTTGAATTTCCCCATGGCATTTAGCTAGGTCACATTTTCAAAAGCTGTACGCTTTGTTTTTGTAGCTTTTTATACGCTTGCAGAGGATATTCTAAAATTGTCCGAATGTTTGTATCGTATTGAAGGAAGCATCTCCAAACACACATAAAGTATAAATATTCTTTATCAGCATGACGAGCTGAGTTGGTTTAGCCCTGCTATCTCCTCCGTCAGTTTTAAAGCTATCTTTACCAAGGATTGCACGAAGTCTTTTAGTACAAATACGCTGCACATTTGTCGGAACCGGCCGGATCAGATGACTATATCATATAGCTGTCATAGGAACGATCGTTCGAAAAACTAGTTTTAGTGAGAAAAACTTTTTTGTTTTCAATGGAAACGTCTCCAAACTTCGTATTTCCTAGTTTGCTATGCTTTCCCATGATTCCACCAAGTTGGTTCGAAATCGGATATCTATATAGTATAGGTGTCATAGAAAAGTAGAGTCTGAAAAGTAGTCTTAGTTTTTGCTTTTCAAAGTAAATTTTCTTAAAATTGGCACTTAATTATTTGGTATGCTTCCACACAATTCTTCAAAGTTTTGTCCATATCGGATGACTATAGCATGTAGCTGTCATAAAAACGATCGGTCGAAAAACTTGTTTTTTTGAGAAAAACTTTACACAATTCTACAAAGTTTTGTCAAAATCGGATGACTATAACATATTGCAGTATGAATAATCGGTGGAAAAAAAGTTCTAGTGAGAAAAATTTTATTGTTTAAAATGGAATCACCTTCAAAAATTGTACATGTTAGTTTCTTTTTGCTTTTCCATGATTCCACTTAGTTTGCTTGAAATCGGAAATCTTTATAGTATAGCTTGCATAGAAAAGTAAGGTCCGACAAGTAGTTTTATTTAGAAAACCAAACTGCAAGGGTATGCAAACTTCGGCCAAGCCGAAGTGAACTTTCCTCTATATTTTATAATTCAACAGAAGAAGTGTGTCACTTCCGTGACTCTTCTGAGCGGTAAGAAAGCTTTACTTCTGGGAGATGAGAAAGTGATTCTTTCTAAGAATAGGAAATAGTTTATTATGTGGGAAAAGAAAAATTCTTGACAGAGAGATAAGCGTTTCTTTCCAGGGATTGAAAATTAACCAAAAACGTAAATTCCCCAAAATTCTTCTTTATAACTTTTTCTCGAAAATTTTCGGGGATGCATACGCTCGGAAATAAAAACTTTTTCGGTACAGTGGTTCTCGCAGTTTTTGAACCGCAGGTTCGGTTCATTACACGTCTTTTTGCACTAACTGAACCACGGTTTTTGCTCTTGTTTAATGTTTCCTCTTTTCACATAGAAAACATTTGAAAACTTTAAAATCGTTGTATCGTCAGTGAGCTGAACCGAACTTAACCCTTTGCAATGTGGTTTTCGGTTCGCTTTATCATTTTTGAAAATACTCCGGTTCCGTCTGCGTTTCGGCTTATCAGCTGATATAAGCGGTTCGGTTACGATTTGGTTCAGAACCGGTTTGCATCCCTAGAAACTTGACAATTTATATCTAAAAAGAGGAGTAAAGACCATCCTAAATTTAAGGTCAACTTTAGCTAAAACCAAGAAAGCCTTGTGTATGAAGTTTTTAGTGTTAACAAAATTCTTCTTGCTAAATAACTTATCAACGAGAAGGCTAAGCTAACTTCGGCTGTGCCGAAGTTTTAATACCCTTCCAAATGCTCGTTTTGATATAATGAAAAGCTTATATTATTATCGATGTCCCGGTGGCTCAGCGGCTAGAGTGCGCGACCGCTGTGCATGAGGTCGTGGGTTCGATCCCGCCTCGGAACATCTAATGAAAAGTTTTTTTCTCTGAATAAAACTTTACACCCGGCCACACCTCTTTGCTGTTGGCGCCAGCATTGCAGTAATTACCCATGAACAGCTTCTCAAACTGCCGTTCGGATTCGGCGTTAAACTGTAGGTTCCTTTCTCAAGCCAAGAGATTAAGAGAGGCTCGGCTTTGGCCCTTTGGGGCTGTGTCATCTTGACAAGCTAATTTTACTTTTTAAATAAAAGAACTGTAAGATTGAAAAAAAGAATGAAAAACCAATTTTCTTACTTTGACCCATTTTCTGACCGATCTGACTATAAGCTATAATCATCCGATTTTGACAAAACTTTGTAAAATTATGTGAAAGCTTCAAAAGTTATGTGAAAACAAACAAATACCAAATTTTAAGACGGTACCATTAAAAAAAAAAAAGTTTTTCTCACTCGGACCATTTTTCAGACCAATCTTTTGTATGGGAGCTATACCAAATAATTGTCCGACTTTCACTAAACTTAGTAAAATTATGAAAAAGCTCAGAAAACCAATAAATACAAAGATTTGAAACGTTTACATGGAAATCTAAAAAGTTTTTCTTACTAAAACTAGTTTTTCGACCGATCGTTTTTATGGGATCTGTAAGATATAGTCATCCGATCCTGTCGGTCCCGACATATAAGCAGCGTATCAGCTCGATAGCTTCAAAACTGAGAGCTCGTCGCCCTGATCAAGAATAAATATAGTTTATGCGGTTGGAAATGATTCTTTCTATGCGTTGCAAACTTCTGGGCAAAATTATAGTTAATACCCTTTGCAAGGGTATAAAACCATTTTTAACCTTACCCTGCTGAGGTATGAGCACTAACGACATGGTGTCTTAACGTTGGCCGCCACATAAAGAACTGTCTTTTGTTAAGCTCTCCGTTTGCAAAAATCCCCGTGGTGCAGACTGTAGAACGTCACCTTTACCAAACTTTCAGCTCAAACTATCGCCAAATTATCTTTTTGACAAAAGAGATAAGAATCAAGACATAATATTAGCATAGGGTATAAATAAATTTATTAAATAGGCTTCTGCATCAAACATAGAATGCTTTGAAGGGCATTTAACAATATATTTTATTTGTGCCACTAAAAATGGTATATGGCCGATTTCTAATCTGTTAGATAGCTGCTTTGTGCCAGATCAACTCACAATTTACTCTATTACTTGTTACTAACACATAACTTAAACTAAAGAAACGGTTATCATCTCTATCTACTTAAATGCTTCGGTACGCCGAACTTAGCTATGTTTTGTTTTCCACATTTAATATTTTTTATTTAATTTAATGAATCATCTGTTCTACTTGTATGAATTTTGCTCAAATAACTCCATAATATCGTTACTAAAAAACCTCCATCATATCATCTTAAATAATCCCTGACCACATGCAACTCACTTGTAAAAACTATCACATTTTGGGTCTTCACTCATTTCTTTTGGGGTCGGACCTTTTTGTATATCTATTGAAATACACCAATCGTTCGCTGCGAATATTCAAATCATTGCAGGCAACTTCCTTAAGCATTTTGTATAGCTATAATTCTGATACTTCTGTTTTCTAACTTCTGCATAAACTATCGAACAAAGAAACACATGAGAAACTGAGACTAAAGCTTAACCACTATTAGAAACCAAAAAAAAAACTCTATCTATCTTTTCTTTCTCTCTTTCTCTTCTTCCCTTTTTCATTAGGTTTACCTTTGAGACGGGAGTGGGGCGGCTGAAACCAGTCAGGGACTAATTACCCAAAATATGGTAAATACCTATGCATAACCAAAGCGAATTTAGAAAAAATTGTTTATTTTTATGTTTTTCCTGATTTTTTAAGTTTTTTTTAATTTTTTGGTTTGAAATATGGAAAGAAAAATTTGCTCTAAAACTGCAGTGTGGAAGCTCTTAACAGAAATTCAAAAAATTTATTTTAAAGTAATTTCAATAGGCATTTTTCACCTTTCAAACACCCAGCACAGTTGCAAAAAATGTATAAGAAATTAGAGATTAAGTTTTGGAATGCGATATTTTTTTTTTTTTGTTTTTATTTTATAAGCTCAAACAAAATTTTGTTGTACAGCCCAGTCAGCCATCCCGCGCCCAACTCGCTACGTTCCAGCGTATATATGTGAGCTCTTTGTGTGTGCGTGTGCGAATGAAGTTATGAAATACTGTCTCTCCCTCCTAACCCAAATTGCATTAGGTTTGGCTTGAATTCTGCTGCATGGGCGCCCCAGCATTATTTAGCAGTCCAAATCACTTGATATCCCCTAGCAAAACACAGTGTGTGCGTGCGTGTTCCCTAGATATATCCACTATATGATATGATAAATGTAAATGCAAGAATACTTAACCACAGCAGATACCCACTACATGTACTCGTAATAATAATTTACTTAAGAAATGCTAAATGATTTTCAGTTTTTTGCCTGCTAACTAAACAAAACCCCATATACACTGCATAAAAAAAGATATGCCAATTCCCCCAAATTAAAGACTTTGAGCAAAATTCCATTTTTCTTTGATAACGAATTAACAAAGCTTTTCATTTTGAGCCAAATAAAATACAAATACAAAAAAAGAAATGATATATCACCACTCCCTCAGGCTGTAAACAACACAAATACACGTAACAGAAGTCTTGGTCGCGCAAGAAGACAGCCGCCCCGTCATGGCATCGGTAAGTTCTTCGGTTCCCTTACTTTACCTTTTGTTTATTGGTTTATTTATTATTAGTTGGTACTTTTGATTCTAGTATAAAAGACACCTACAAAGACACATACACTAAATACAAAATTAAATCTATCCATCTGTATGTCCACTCTGTCTTTCTCTTTGTCTATCTACTGTCTATGTGCAAACCTTTCTCCCTCTACTTCTATGTGTTTCATACTTTTTCTAGCCCTGAATTGATTGAACCACCAAGATAATGACAATACAAGTCGGTTGAAGCAAAGATAATACAATATATAGATGGTACATTTCATGCAAATAAAATATCTACATTTGTTGAGTGCGATCCGCTTCGTTGTATGAGATGTTGCATCTATATATTTATGGTCTTTGGATTACTGATCACTTATTTGAGATCTATATACTATTATAATATCATTTAAAAAAAAAACTTGTTGCGCCGAAAGAAGTGATCAAAAAAGGGACTTAATTAGTTGGTCTTGTGTAGAAAAATCCTGCTTTATTCACTTACCATATTTTCTAGTAAGTGGCAACCCTTAAGAGTTTCTATTCGAAATTTGTTAATTCATGATTGTTATTTTAGCATTTAAGGAAACTTGTGAATAATTTGGTTGACAAAGTTCAAACTGGTTTTTACCATCTGTTAAAATGTATATCGGAACGGTTCCGTCGACTGAAGACACTTTGAGGTACAATATAGAGTTGACAACTCTCTACTCAAGATAGATACCGTGACTACGGACAAGTGTTGGGCGTGTCATCTTATTGTTTGTTTCACAATCACGAATCAACACGACGTGTTCGTGTTGCAAAATTAAATTTCGTGCGTGCATGTGCTTGTCAGTTTCTAGCGACAAAACACGACATAAGCAGACGCTACTTAACGCCGTAGAATTCTTAAAAAGTTTGCGTTCCCAGACAAGAACTTGATGAATATAGCGAACTTGATGAATTAGGCTAATAAACCTAAGTTGAGGGGGTATTGCTGCTTGGAATTCTGTTTTTTTGACCTTTTTTAAAAAAAAATTTTATTTGAAAACGGAACGGAGTTATTTAAATTCTGTTTTTTTTTTATTGTATTAAGAACATATTGAACTTAATAAAAAAAATGTTTTCCTTTGCACGAGGGCTGTTTAAAAAGTTGTCGGGCTTCGAAGCTGGACGTCGAAAAAAAAGGTATGCTGCTGGCGGCACGGATAACTCCACTTCGGATCATCTGAAATGGAAAAAGTAAACGGCGTTAGATTCAGTACAGATGTAATTCGGGCCCCTATTTCAATCATAATTTTGCGATTTTTTTTACAAAACGGCGGCCATTGAAAAATGAATAATCGATTTTAGTCAATTTTTTTTGTAGTTTAGTGTAAAAAAAAATATTTAAAAAATTTGTAAAATTATGATTGAAATAGGGGCCATAATAGTGACAGTTCTGCGTCGATTGCACGTTGTTTCATCCAAATCGGTTCAGAAATACGGGCGCAAACAGTGCCACCAGCTCTGAAAACGTGGTTTTGAGATAAACGCGTTTAAAGTTTGCAGCTGCTAGGAAAATCGGGTCACTTTGGGTCATTAAAAGGGCTACATCTTCTAAAGTACATATTTCGAATTTCAAAAAATCTTTTCAGGACGATATTCTCAAATATCCAAGCTATAATAATATGCAAAAAAAAAAATCGGAAAACATGTTTGACAAGCAGCAATAACCCCTTAAGAAAAACCGCTGTTGACATTGGAATCGAAAAATATCATAGAGCTGAAACCAGCATGAGAACCATGTCTTACTCTTTGCAGTGCGCAATCAAATACTCAGCTTGCCATCAACAAAGTACAAGCTGCGCTAGTCTCCGTCGCAATTAAATTTTTGTTGCCCAACAAAAACTATTTGTGTTTCCATTAGTGGTTAGCGAGATTTTGTTGCCTACCTTGACTGGCTGCTAGCAAGTCTCAAGTTCAAGGATTGATTAAAATTAATTAATAAACAGAAATCAAAAAAGATTTTTGAACATATGGGACAGCAAAGGTTGCTTTTTAGACAGTACTCTTTCGAAGGCCTCCCGGCGCAACTCATCTGTAAGCTTCAATGCTATCACACCATCAAATTTTGCAAATTCCTTTTTATATCAGCTGTGCGGAGAATAAAGACTTGAGAACTGCAAGAATGCAAGATTCCTAAGTGCTATTTTAAGTTGCGTTTTAAGCACAGCCGAAAGAAATGCAATAATGTTTGATGGTTTACCAATATAACCAATATAAATTTTTTTTCACATTTTTTTTAGAAAAACTTCAGGTATACAAGTAATTGATAATGTGTATATGGATATAACTAAATATATTTAATTGATTTTTTTTACTTTGAATAATGTCGTGATTGTCGTGTTGTGCTTAGGAACCGTGCATGTTTTGTTCGTGTCAGAGTCGTGTCGTGTTGAAAATATTCAGCACTCGCCCATCTCTACTAAACTGAATAAAAACGGAGAATCGGCTGAAAGAAACGCTAGAAGACACAATTGAAGAAAATATTTTACTCATCAATATAGCTTAAATCCAATAATTAAATTTGGAACTTGTCCTTTAAATGGGCCCTTCGGACTATTATTTATTTTCAAAAACCCACAAGTTAATCTATAGTTTATGAGAAGGCTAAGCTACATATTTTCGGCTTAATTTGTACGAAAAAGGGCATTTTTTGTACATTTTTTGCGACGACACAGTTAAAATCTCTTTATTAAAGCCAATTGCACATTAAAGTATGACTTTTGAAGAATGTTGAATAAAATTTTCCAAAAAAAAGTCAATTTGAAAAAAAGCTCCCCAGCGTTACCTCTTAAATTATATACAGAAATAGTGTTCAAAATTTCAAAAAGATCGGTGCAGTAGTTTTGAAGTTATGAGGGGCACCGACTTTGAAAACGTGAATTGTGGGAAAAACGCTTTGAAGTTTTGTATACTCATACATTTCATACATGAGGCCGGTCGCTTGAATAGATGTATCTTCGTTAAATTTGCTCCGACTTACTTGAAATTTTGTACACAACACTTCAAATGTTGAATTTTCAGAAAAAAATCAAAAAAAAAAATTTTCTGTTATGTTTGATACAAGATCTGAACTCAATCTGTCTGACTGACAAGACAGCCAGCACAATTTTTGTGGAAGTGGAAGTGAAATCAAAGCTCACATAACATTTTTAGAGTTTTGTTAGTCTGGATTTACACGGTGAAGCAAACTTCATGAAGTTCTTGAAAAAGCTCTTGCATGCAGGAAAGACGTGTAGAGGGACAAGCGACCCCACTACACCTCTTTCCTACAAACGAAAGCTTTTTCAAAAACTTCATGAAGTTTGCTCCACCGTGTAAAACCCGTGTAAGGCTGTCGCATTATGGGATAGCCCTCGTGTTTTAAGGAAAGTTAGAACCAAAACAGAGTAAGCGAAACGAAAAATGTTGGGTTCTTTTCAAAGAGTTTTAAATAAAGGCACTTTCTTTGGTTTTCAAACCAATCATTTAGCATTAAGGAAACAGCTTTTACAAGAGGTCCTAGTTTCTGATGATTTAAGGATCTGCATTCATTTTGCAGTATCTGCAAAGCTGGGAGTTGGCAATTTACATCTTGTACAGGTGGCTCCGCAGTCAGCAGTGGCCCGTGTAGATCATCCCTAGGGTATTTTTTTCTTGTTGGATCAACTTTTAAAACATGTTGTGGTTATGGAATCCTTTTCACGGGCAGTAACAAAGCTTCAACTATAAATTATCGACTATATTCAAAAATTAATTTGCTGTAAAAAAAGCCAATTTAAGATTAAGTATCTACCATTTCATGTCATTAATTAAGATTTGTTTTTAATTTCTTTTCCAATAAATATTTGTGTTAATTTTGTATATGTGTATGGTGTCTGTTGTGGTGTGTGTGTGTGTGTGTGTGTGTAAGTGTGTGCATGATGCAACAGCCTCAATGTTGTCTCAAAAATGTATTTAGCTATAATATTTGAATTTACCTATCACAGTTGTTGCAACATGTATGTATGTATGTATGTATGTATGTCTGTCTGTATGTCTAAATGCTTTACTCGAACTGATCTGATTTTTAACTTGTACTTTTTCTTGCCACCTTTGCAGTAACTCAGCATCGTTCGAACAGCCCTCAGCAGCAGCAACCACCACAGCTGCCGCACTCCAGCTCCGGCTCATCGCCTGTAATGTCCAACAGCAGCTCTAGTCCAGCGCCACCATCCAGTAGTCCCAGTCCGCAGGAGAGCCCCAAGAATTGCAGTTACATTTACCGTGATTGATTGATATGCAACACCAAATCGATGCCACTCATTCAGGCCATGCCCACACCCACGCCCACGCCCACTTCAACTGCAACTGCAATTGCCACCCAGCAGTCACATCAGAAAGCACAATCTAGCAAACAGTATGCCAAGTCTATGCCCGTAACGCCCCTTCAACCCCAATCACCCCTAGAGGAGACACCCTCCTATGAGCTCTATGAACAACAACACTCGGCCATCTTTCGGCATGCCCACTCCGATGCCACTTTCCATTTTGATGACGACGACGACGAAGATGCGGATCTCGAGGATACCTCCTCGCTGGCCATGATAACGCCACCGCCGCCCTACGATACACCGCATTTGGGTAAAACCTTTAACGCAGGCGCAACCTCATCTGCTTCTGCTCATGCGCCGCCGCCGCCTTTGCCACCGCCACGCAAATTTCGCTTCGGGAATCGAGAACTCTTTAGCATGAGTCCCGCTACCAGTGCCACTACCACTTCCAAAGGTAGTGTCATAACGCCTACCAAACTGAGTGCCATGTTTGCTGCCCCACAAATGGCCCAACTCAATCGCAAATGGCGTCGGCGACGTCGCAACAGCAGCTCCGGCGACTCCAAGGAATTGGATAAACTGGTGCTGCAGTCAGTCGATTGGGATGAAAATGAAATGTATTAGAAATATATATTTGCTTTCTGTAAATTTGAATAGCCTGCGATATGAATTTTAGATGCAACTTTACAGGAAAATGTGAAATGTGAGTTGTCTGAGAAAATGTAAGGAGACTAGATCAGATTTGTGGTTAGTTTTTGAAAGAAAATTGATGTTTTTGACTACCTTAAAGATTTTTATAGCCTGTTCACGCTAGTTTGTACTGATAATGTAGGAATATTTTATGTATGAAGACAACAAAATGCCAAGAAATTAAAAGATAAATGTTGAAAAATGTAAACAATTCGTAAGAATGTTAAAACTCGTTTAAAAGTTTAAGATTTCGATACAAACCTTGGTTCTTAGATCATTGCATCAAAAAATATTAGAGTAAGGGTGCTTTCATACACCTCTGGCAGGCGTTTAGACATGTATGGAAGCAATTGTCAACTAAAAATATGGCAAACTTCTAGTGTGTGTTAATGCACCCTGAAAGTAAATCAATGTTAAATATTTTTTTGAACCAAAGGTTTGTTTTGGCTGGATCGAGATCATCCGTCTCATCGGAAAATAAAACGGCCTTTTGATTAAAATTTTTCCAATATATTTCGAGCACACATCGGGTTCCGTCTTCAGGGGGATTAGTCCAACTGCTCGCCACGGAGCTTGATGTGGAACTCAGCCCCGAAATATATTGGGAAAATATTAAACATAAGACCGTTTTATTTTCGGATGAGACGGATAACCTGGAGCCAGCCAAACCAAACCTTTGGATTACTAAAGATCAGGTCGCTTAAACTAACTTATTAGTTTTTGAAATATACTCGTACAGAAGTTTGACGCAAGTAGATAGCCTCTGTAATTATGTAGAAGGATCGAACCCAATCTTAAGCTTATAAAGAATCGAAACCAAGGTTTAAGTTCGAAATTAGATTTTGGCTTCTTATCGAGCATAATTTCCTTAAAAAATGTCTGATATCTGACATCAATAATCGAGGAGAAGAAACAGTCAGTCTTAAAACATCAAATTTAGCTGCTGTTTCATTTTAAGCTCCTCTACTCAATTTGCTAAAAAAAGAACTGCAGAATTCCGTTTCTCTGTTCGCTTGTCAATTGCTGAGACTTGGAGTCTCGGTGTTGTTGTGGCACTGATTCTGCTGCAATATTTGCCTTATTGGCTTCCCAGCGGGTGTCCTCAAAATTTTCAACAATTTTTTCAACTTTTGAAGAGGAATAACTGAAATTGACCACAAGAATACCAAAAATATGTATGCAGTTGTTTAGATAAAGGCTTTGTTATAATGGAAAACAAAAACAAAGTTATTTTAGCCCTTCGGAGGTTTTTGATTCTGAAACGGTTTTAAGCATTATCATCGGATATATAATAATATAACCATGATTTAGGTTCAGTTTAGCGGCTTCTGTTTAATATGAAAACGAACATGAGCTACATACACAAAGATGCAAATGAGGGATGTAAAATGATCTGGAATTAGGACTAGGTTGGTTTAGTGTTTCATTTAATTCTTAAACTATCTGCTTGGTTTCTAACTTGGTTTATGAATGAAACCAAACGGCGATTTCGGCTCGGCTAAATGGCTTACCTTTACCATTCGAGTATTAAAAATTCTATAAACTCGAAAAATAAAAGCAATATTTAAGTCGATCTCGTTTAAAGATTATCATTTAGATGCTGTAGAAATCGTAAGCACCAAGAGAACGTCGCTTATGCAAAGTAATTGCCTGCCAATAAATAAACCGAGAAGAACAGGTGGAGAAACACTACCAACTGAAGAATGTTCAGAATTCAGAGAATTCAATCTGCAACTCCCAAGAAAAGACTGCATGTACAGAGTGGCACAAAAGTAACGAAGGGGTGCAAAAGTTGAACCACTTTTTTTGAATATTTGTTTTTTAATATTTTTTTGATCAGATTATAATATATACAGTATGGAAATTTTTTTACACTATGTATGCAAAATAATTTCAGTTAAATGATCCCCATTTTCAGCTCCGCAATGATGGGTTTGCTTTAGATCATTTTCCATAAAATATTTTTCATTTAAATGGCATTGTTAATAAGCAGAACTGTAGCTTCTGGGGCTCTGAGAATCCAAGAGACATTCATCAACGCCAATTTCACTCCATTAGGAGTACAGTGTGGTGTGGCATTACATCTGAAAATATCATTGGGGCTTACTTCTTCGAAAATGAAGATGCAAGTGATGTAGCTGTAAATGGGGAGCGGTATCGGCTTACGATGGTTTACGATTTTACGTCCTGCTCTTGAAAACAAACCTGAGATGTGGTTTCAGCAGTCCATACTGCCACTGCCCCAGACACAATGGCACTTATAAGTAAAATTTTTGGAGAGCAAACAATTTTCAGAAAGGTTGGCTGGTCTATTTTCTTTATGGTTATTTGAAGGAGCGAGTATATGTGAAGAAGATCAAGACAATCCTTGAACTCAAGGGCAACATTGTTGCAGAAATTCAAGCGCTACAGCCAGAAATTTTGAAAGATGTTATGGAAAATGTTCTTTAGCGAGCCCATGCTTGCGACTCTGAAAGCGGGGATCATTTAAGTGACATTATTTTCCATACATAGAGTATAAAAATTTCCATACTGTATATCTATAACCCTACGTTACTTTTAGACCACTCTGTATTATCAGTTCGGTTTCCGGTACTGTTTGCAAGCATGAACTAGTAGTTCGGTGCGTTTTGTGAATGTAGTTTTTCTGAACTTCACATTTTTCTAAGCAGAGTGGGTTCGGTTCGGGAGTTCACATATTTTGAAGGTTTGGTTAATGATCCTACGATCCTGGACCGCATTCTTAATTTTACAATATGAAATTTTTACTTTTTGCATTTACGGGTTTCTTGTAAAAGTTAGTACATATAATTTAAATTGCTCAACTTTGTATGAAAAGCAAGAAGAATGTATGTGGTTTCTAGATCAAGTCATATCTTTCGGGGGTGACACAGAAATCTCTAGAGATTTTGAAGTCGGTTGGTTTCTAAATCTCTTGACAAATCCGTCGGAGTCGCAGAACTTCGAGAGATTTCATTTTTTATATTTTGAAAGATTTGTGTCCAAGATAATTGTCCATATCACCAAACAGGATTGCATTTCGCGCAAAAAAAATTCCCATTTCTTAGTTTTGAATTAATTTTAAGTTCAATCGAAATCTGATAATTGCGGTATGTGTTTTATGACTCATGCTAAAATTATTATTCAAATTAAAGTCATGTAACCCAAATTTTAAAATATGTCAGCGTTAATCATAAAGCAAATCTTGACAACCTTTTTTTAAAAGATGGCGCCAGCAATGCTAACTGAGGCAGAATTGCAAGTCGGTTTTGGTTGATACGGCAGCCTTCGGTTGGTTTTTGCGAATTATTTTTGAAATGGAAATTTCAATATTAAAACCAATTAAATGTGATATTTATTTAAAGCAACTTATCCAGAAAAAAAATGTTGGTAACATTTCCAAAACTAATTTTGCTTATCAAAGCTGTTTGGGTGGAGGCTTTAACTAAATCTTCTCACAAGAGGTTTAAAACCAACCGAAAGAGATTTCTGTGGCAACTAAGAATTGGAATTTGGTTGAAATTTGAAAAGGTTTCTGTGGCAATCCTTTTTTTAAAGAATTGAATCCACTTGGCATTTCAACTGCATACGCAATTTCGATTTTCCTGATCTAGTAACCGTTGATATGCTTATCACCTTCCATATTAGATTCTTAAGTTTCAATTCTAAATGCCAATCTTTATACGAAAACCGAAGCAGTATTTGAAATAGAGCCAATAGTTTCTTAATTTATGTATATGGGGCTTTAACGACCTGTTTTGATTTTAATCAGAGTGCTTGTTTGGTTGTCTGAAGGTAAGGGAATGTTTATAATTCAATAATCCTCAATAATTCAACAACAATGATATGAACATATGGACACAAGCAGGTTAAGGTTTCCCAGACATGTTTCGTCTAGTACCAATCTAGACTCATCAGTGAGATTTCAATCGCTTTCCACACCAACAACCATTAACAATTGCCTCAATATAAACCAAACTTCAGCCGAATTAGAATTTGCGAATCATAAATGTAAATGTTGACTTTTCTTAATTTAGTTTTTTT
The DNA here is from genome assembly GCA_018904265.1 of Lordiphosa collinella. Taxonomy (NCBI): domain Eukaryota; kingdom Metazoa; phylum Arthropoda; class Insecta; order Diptera; family Drosophilidae; genus Lordiphosa; species Lordiphosa collinella. The sequence continues at coordinate 75,067 of JAEIFV010000654.1, forward strand.
AGTCTTTTGGCATTTCCTAAAAAGAACAAATTATCTCATAAAATGCTATAAATTAAACCTTTTTAGAATGTTTTTGCAGCATTTATGATTTTGAAATAGATCCACGCAAGAGCATATTCAATCCAGTGTGAACAGGCTATAGAACATTTTATTTAGAACAGAGTTGCCCAAATAAAGAAAATCATTTGTTAAACAACAATAGCCATATGAGAGGGCACAAAGAAATCTACTATCAGTGCAGAGGGCTTGGGCAACCTTTATTCAGCACCTAACTAGAATTCTGGTAGGGCTAGAATGACACTTTCAATTATTTTTCGAACAATTTTTCGTCTGTGGGGAAATATCTCTGTAACGTTTTTACTCGCCACACAAATTTTTTTTGTAGATTTAAGGCCTGTACAGATCTGTGACTTAAGTTATTTAGCTTACTTCATAAGGGTGAAACGTGTGTCTAGTGCAGTGGTGTCCAAACTCACACACAAGCACCAAACTTGCCAACCACGCGTGGCTGCCTTTTCAAATTTTGGACATCGCTGGTCAAGTGTGATCAGACTTTATAAAAATTACGCTCAAATTTGAACTTCTTCTTCTTATTTGGCCCGATAATTCAATCACAACCATTTGACGGTCTCGGCCGCTGCAATTAATGCCCTCCACTCGCCTCTGTCTTGCGCGAGCTGGCACCAGTTGGTCAGTTCAAGCGCCTCAATGTCTTTTAGCGCCTGATCTTCCCATCTTAGTTTCGGGCGTGCTACTCTTCTCTTCAAATTTGAACTTAGCCAAAACAAAGTTAGTGTCACCTTCTCATTTTCAATTTAACTTTAGTTGATCGCTGATAGTTTGAAAGTATAAGAAGGGCGGCGCAACATTGAGTGCTGTTAACTCCAAATAGGGCCCAGCTTATTAACATAGACTCTACATATGTGCTGTTAATCGTTACATTACTTCTTAGCTGCAGACATACAAAAGGTTAAGTGTAACGAAATTGTTTCTTCTGTTCTTTTTGTTCGTAAATATTGAAAGTGTCACTCCAGCCTAAGGCTGAGCTTACACTCTGCGTATGACCATCAAGTAGGCCTACATTTCATCATGTGTCCACCATGTCATTGACAAGCTATTCACATTGAGAAGAATCCAAAATTCAGGCTTACTAGATTATGATGAGTCATGTGACGAAAAGTGTAAATTCTGCCTGAGAGTTCAAAATTAGAATTTTGAAAATATATTTAAAGTTGTGTTTTCATTTTAATTAAACTTTTAACAACTTTATCCATCAATTTAATTCCATGACTTTTTGCTAGTTCCAGAAATGAGTTTCTCCTATAGAAAAGATCAATGAAAATAAGTTGATATTTCAAACTTCCGAAAAATGTATTTAAAGTGCTTTAGAAAGACTTTAAGTAAAACCAGCTCTAAGGCGGGTGACTTGCATTGAGGGATCTCAGATAATAGTTAGACTGGTGGTAGGTTAAGTGGGCTCAGGCAACAGTTACGTACAGTCGATATGCCGTTTTTTTTTTGTTAATTTTTCTAATATACACAATATTTAGGCATAGACCGCATACTACACTTAAAAACCAACCCGTTGGATGTAATAAAAAGAATAGTTTTGCATTTTGAAATTATTAAAAAAAACACAAAACAAAGAGAATTATACACGAATGCGTTTATATATTGTAGTTATATATACACACTCACACATATATATAAACGGAGAGCAACTACATGCATACATAATTATAAACATAGTGTTCTCTATGCCACAGAAATCAGTTGTGAAAGCTCCGCGTAAAACAAAAATCATATTGTTAAAAGGCGAAACAACCAAAATTTTGTAAATATTAATACTTACATATTAATTAAGAAAAACATACACTTAAAATTAGTATACAAGACATACAAGTTTTTTGCATTTAAAAACACCACAACAACAAGAACAACACAAAAAAATAGTAAAAATTTACAAAAAAAAGCAAAAGTTAAGAAGATGAAAAAAAAAAACAAGAAAATACGAAACGCTTATTACTGATTTACAAATAACCAAGACAGTAGAGAACAAATTAGTTAGTAAGCTATACGAAAGTCTTGGAAAAAACGCAATTAAGTAAACTAAATAAAGATTCGGAACAATTGATGGCAAGTCTCTACCCCTTCCGAACTTTTCTGTACTGGAATTTTTCTATTAGCAAGTTGCTTTACTTTTTTATATAAGACGAGCCCTACAAAATGGAACTGCCATTATGCACGATATCTCAGTTGCTGCTAGAATGCTTTAAGTAAATAATTAACGTTAACTGACACAATGGTCAATTTAATTTGCAGCCTCATGCATTTAAACTCTCTTCGCTTTTACTACAAAATGTCCCATGGTATGCAGCGGAAGCGAAACATTTCGAGTGAGCTGTGTACCAGGGACTCACAACTACCACATACAAATAGAAACTTGTAAAATATGTACAACCCAAACTTAAAATGTATAACGACTGTACATATTTAGATACATACATATGTGCGATATGTGCCATAAATATGAACTAATTAATTAACATAATATATAAATATGATGGGATTATGTTATATTTTGCTTCGATAAATTTAAGATTTAGTTGCTGTACTGGAAAAGTCTACCTATGTATATGTATATAGAGAACAGCAGCCAAGTTGTTTAAACAAAAAGAAAAAAGCAAAAACTTCATCTAAAGTGATTGATCAAAACATTTAGTGAAAGCATTACGTAAGCAAATAGCCATAGAACTAGAATACAAGTAAAAACAAAATGTTTGCAGTAGTTCAGTGCTAAAGTTTCTCATAGTCTAAGCTTATGTTTTATAAAAATAGTGGAGGGGGTTGTTCACATTTGAAGGTGCGAAAAAAAATTTGAAAAAGTCTTAATTTTAAGCTGTGACCATGGTGGAATCTAATACGGTCTTACCAAGTAATAGATCTAAAGTAGTTGTGGGCGCTTTTAAAATGTGTAGACAAAGCTAGAAAGGGGGCGTCTTGTTAAATAATTTTAAAATGTTCGTCACTTTTTGTGTTCAATAGGAAAATGTCAATTTGTTTTGATGGAGCTGAAACATACCAACTATTGCTATAAGTAAAACAACCACAAATGAGCGCTGTGCGCATAGGCAGTGGGCACCCTGACTTAGTAAATATTACAATATTACAACTATTGTAGACTTTCAAATAAGACGGTGATTTATCTGTTTTAAATTTAGTCAAAGTCTCTCCGGCTCAAGGTCAACGGTTGTTTATAATTCAATAATCAACACAAATCAACAAAGATTTTGAATAATAAGCTACATATGTATGGATAGCATTGGTTTGTCTATGCAGTACTGCTTCAAGGGACTCCCGGTCCTCTCAGCAGCAGACTTTTTACTGTCACACCTCAAGCCGTTTTAAATATTTCTCGGATTAAGTATTTGAGGATTACAAGAAACGCTACAACGAGCGCTAGTTGAAGTAGAATCCACTTCGTATCTATGAGTTCCGTTTTAGAGAAAGCTGAAAACAATGTCATGTTCTTAAAAATCAAGGACCCTACAAAATGTAAATGAGCAAAAATCGCTCTGTTTGTTTTCTGTTGTAGGCCAGCGGTCGATCAAGGCAGGCCAGAGCTAGTTTTGCGTGGCTTTATTTTCGCTCTCATTTTTTGGCCTCGCTCTTTTTGATAAACCCTGTTCTAACTTATGAATCAGTATTTTCCCCGGGTATTATGAACAGTCAAGGCGATCTTGTTAAGGGGGTTGATCTAAGTGACGACCGTTTTTTTTACCTATGTTTTGGGAATTTTTTGTGAAGCGCGATTAAAACTTAGAACTTTGAATTTTTTCACCATATATTAAGTAACTATTTAAGTACATTTAGAAATTTTTTGTAGTTAAAAATATTCAAAACTTTTTGAGATAGAGCGCGGCGAAGTTAGTCATGTTAAAAAAAGGTACTGCACTGGTCAACACAATTCTGGCCAACTGGGTCATCCGATTTCAAAAAGGAAAAAACTATTTTATACTGTGTGACTGTAGCTGTGAGATAAACTAGGATATTTTGAAAACATTGAAAAATAAAAATTTTATGAGACTTAATTATTTTTCGAAAAAAGAACACTTTTTTTTGCTGTTTTGTTGCATAAAAAAACGACGACATTTTTAAATTATCCTAGTTCATCTCATGACCCATGTGCTGAACATACCCTCAAAATTTCAAGGCGATTGATCAAGTCGTTTTTGAGAAATCATGCCGACCTGTTGAAAAAAAGTGGTTTCGAGAAAAACGCGTTTGCAAGTTCAAGTACACTCTGCCGGGCGTTCAAACGCATGTCTTCTCAGTGCTATAACTTTTTAAAGACATCGAATATCGAAAAATACCACATATTGTACATTAGTTAAAGATGCGATTTAAGAAAAAAAAATTTTTCGATTTTTTGAAACCCTTTAAGCGAGCAGATTTTCTTGTTCATCAGTAACCAATTCATTGCTTTTCACTTCAGTAAAACATTCACGATTTGGTTGGTCAGTACGAACTGAAATCCTGCAAAGCTTACTACTTCTTGGAGTCCTCTTTACTTAAGCATGGATTTGAGTACACAATTCATGGGTTAGTTTAATGGATTGTACTAAGAAAGTACTAAAATCAGTCATAAATTTTAACAATTCCTTAAATTAAGGCATACTGAATGGCTTACCTTTATGTTTTTGAAAATCTAGGTGGAGCATCAGCTAAGCAAATGCGGCCCTAAATAAATAAATTAGTTTGCACTCCACTTTTCAATTCATTTGAGAGTAAGTGCTTGCTGGTCCAAATGTCGGAATGATAAAAGGCCCGCGGTTTCAGCAGAAATTTTGATGCAGATCTTTACTACAAAGAAGTTGACGAAACCTATATCCTTAGTTAAAGTTAAAAGTTTTATACCAGCAAGTATAAGCCGGTTCTATATCATGCTATGATTTCACATCACTTTAAACAGGAACTCTCAACACCACAAAGGTGTCTGGTCGGAACCTCCCGGTTCCATCACCAGCAGTCTTTTCCTTTCAAATCTCCATGCTAACAATGCCAAAACTGCTTGGGAATTTAAAGCAGTATGAGTTCAAAAACCGACACCAAAAGACAACGTCAAGTTAACAGAAGCGATTGCGTTAGTGTACCCGAATGACCTTACTGTATTAGTGAGAGAGATTTTCTCCCTACAGTAAGAAAAAACTGTGGTCAAAAAAGCCCAAGCGGACTCCTTTTTAAACCATTTCGTTCATGAATTTTTGTTCACAAAGCAAGTCTGACGTTCAAGGCAAAACACCAGCTCTGGTCACACTACATTACAACAAACAGTCGCGTCCGTTTAAAAAAGCGAACAGTTGTTCGGAAATCATGAACAATTGGTGTTGTGGTGTTAGTTTGACTTAGCGCTTTGAAATCCCAAGCAGTTATAGCAAGCTGGCAGAGGAACCCTCTCTCGCTCTAAGATAGAACCGGGAGGTTCCTAAACCTCCTGTTCAGTTGACCAGCCTCCTTTTGGTGTTTGTTTGACTAAAAGTTATGAAAATTAACATTGTTTTAATATATATCTAAAACTAATTCAAAATTGTCGAAAATCACCCAATTGTTACCAAAATGGACCGCGATGTTCCCAAAATAGCCGGATGTTCCAAAACTGTTCCCAAGTTGAGCCCAAAATGGTATTAAGCAACCCAAACGATACCCAAACGATAATGAATATGAAACAACGGGTCTTAAAATTGCGCTCATGAAATGACACCGCCGTTCACAGTTCACGAAAAAGCGATTTCGGTAGATTTTTAAGGGTTTTTTTCTGAGTGTACTGTTTCAAAGTGTCGTTTTACATAAGATTTTGAAATCGAAAAAATGGCTTAATATTTCTGCGATAAATGCTTAAGTAAATGGTGACGCAAGAGTAATCGTCATATATACTTCTTGTGTAGTTTTGTCTAAGGTTGTTTTAAAGATTCTTAGAACGTTGAATAGTTTTTGCATTATTTTTTTATCAATTAAAGCAAATCGATGCAAACTGACGCACTTAAATAAGCAGGCAGTTGCGAAGGCAGTTGGCATTCTAAATCAGCGATGGTCTTGCTGGGGCCAAGGCTTGGCCTAATAGAGCAAAAAGCTCGGTTTAAGATTTTTCGTAATCCTGCTATTTGATACCCTTGATTATTGCCTTATTTCTCCTGAGAATGAACATGATTTCGAAAACGCGACTTTACTAGACAATGCGCCGATAGTGCTTGTTTCGGGTTCAGGTGCGGGATGTCAAATATATTAAAAGGTTCGGACAGAGGTTCGGTTCGATAGTCTTTGTGAACCGCCGTACAGCCTTGCAAATTTCTCATTTTGGCAAGTGTAATTGCCCTATTTGAGCGCTCCAGACTTGTTTTGATTTAAGTTTCATCAAGCTTTAGACCAAGCATGCCCAAAAAAGCATAGGGCAGAGCACACACCACTATTCACACAGAAAAGCACATTGAAATTGGATAAAGCAGAAACAAAATCAATCAAAGAAAAGAATAGATCCGGTTTTTGTTCTAAGCGCAGCACCCAGACGAAATCGTTTGCATGTGTGTCGTTTTCTATACGTCGCTCTCTGCATGTATGTATACGCTCATTGTCTTCCTATCTTCGGTGCAATTACAAAAACAAAACGTAGCCAAAGAGCACAAGGCTGGGCATCAGCAGCAAATTCTCTCAAGTGGGTTAACTCATTCAAACTTGGAAGCCTGTAGTCAAATAAGTATAAAGGCCCCGAGTCTGCCGAGAATGCACGAGAACCTATCCAACGGACCAAACTAATGAAAAATTCGACTAAAGTGGAGGCCGGCATTTTTAATTATGGTGCGTTTATGCTCAATAAGTGTTCTTTGTTTTGATACAAGTGATTTACGCTGCCTCACAACAGTCGAGCTATAAAAGAAAGAACGTAACATATTGGTAGAAATTTGAATCAGTTTATCCAAAGTGTTAGTTATTATATGTTAAAAACCTTCTTTTTGACACGAGCTTTGTCATTCCCTCCAAGCTTTTAACAAAATTTCAGTCCGAAGAGTTTGGGGTGGGATAAATCCAAAATGGCATCCCTCTCACCGCCAAAATCTTATTTATTCTTTCTTGTTTTCTGATTTTTATTTTATAAGTCCATATAATGGCATGCCTGTGAGAACAAGCTTCAAATTTGACCAGCAAATAATCACGATAATTTGTGTTTTGTAAATCTTTTCCCTCATTTTTGTATAAACTTTTTACGTCGTCAGCCGTTGCTTAATAAAGAAGACCTCTAGTAAATTTTTCTTTAACTTGTCTAATTCTACAAACTAAAACGATGGAAACAGTTTTGAAAACAGAATTGAATTTGCTGCACTTCTGAAAATTATTTTGCAATAATTCTAGTAGTTCACGATAATAGGATGACTAAATTTTTAATTAATCACACCAATGTATTTTTTTTATTAATGGGGCAATTAATCTTGCTTCGATCTCACAAATCTTTCAACCTCAACTTGTTAGACTTACCTTTATAAATTTTCGCATCATCAACTGTAAACAGTCCCCAGTAAATATTTTGTATAAAACATTCAATCCAAAAGATCAAATCAAGTCAAACCCAAAAAGAAACTTTATAATTTTTGCGTTTGCATTGCATATAAACAAGCAAAACATGGATAAAAAAGCGTAGTAATATCTAAATCAAAGCAAAATGTATAAAGAAAACATACAACAAAACAGAAAACATATAAATACATACATATACTTTATATATATACATATATATATGTAATATTAACTAGACTACAAAATACATAGACTTTATGCCATACCAACAAACAACAACCACAAGAATTTTACTTTTGGAAAAATGTATACTTGGCATAATAACATGAAAAATTACATTTAGACAGCCAAAGACACACTTTTTGATTATTATTATTATTATTTTCGTTTGTTAACAATTTATGTACATACAGAAAAACATTGATATGCAATAAAATCACAATATCTAAATATGTATACTCTTTTTGTATTCTTTTTATTTACTTTCCACTTCCCTTCCTCGCAGTAAACAAAGTCAGCGGCTTACTCACTTGCTCTCTATTGTTCACTTGTACAAGAAGAACAAGTAAGTGAGCAACTGCATAGCTGAACAAAAAGAGCATGTTCACAACTCATTTTGGTTCACTTATCCATGTATAACTCAAAACTAAAAACCAAAATCAAGTGTCGTATAAGCAATACCAAAAGAAAACCAAAAATTCAACCAGTATGAGAAATGGGAAAACTTAGAACTAAACTAGCAAACTCTCTTAAGACATACTTAACAAAAATCAGATCATTAACTTTTATACACTTTACATTTACATTACCCATATACATACTTATATACATATATATATATAGAGAAACCCCCAGCTACAATTGAAAGGTTTTACAGAGTATGCCTAACAACAAGATTAGCAGACGACACTTAGGAATGCTTTTAAATACAAAAACAAAACAAAAAAAACACAAAAACAAAAAAGTATTTTACTAACAAAAAAAAAGAAGTAATTTCTGAAATCTTTCTGCAAAAAAACACTGCAAAACTTGTGACATAATTAACACTCAGCAAACTTTTTAGATGCGCAAATGAAACGAAGAAATGAAGACGATGAGATGATACTTTAACTTAAATATAAGACAAGATTTTTAACTTTCTTCAATGATAATGGTAGCCAGCGCGTATTGCAATTTAGCCATTAATTATACCTAGACGAAACAGCATACCAAGGCCCTAGAGAGCTATAAAAAAAACCAACAAACTCAACACAACACATACACACACTCATTTTTCATTACCAAAACCAAAATGATATATATTCAAGTGCTTCTTACATAAAATAAATTATATATAAATATATATATAAAATTACATCTAGATATTATGATCACATAACATGAATACCTACTAAACTAGCGCTAAGACATTTAACTTTAACAAACTGTAACACACGAAGAAACTATTATTATTGCCGCGGCGCCTACCAGAGATTTTCCTTAGACTAAGAGTTGGTTGGTTCTTCTGCGTTTTTTGTTATCATTTATAAGTAGCCTGCTATATAATCTACTTGCAAGACAACGTAATCAATGCATTTTACTTCAACAACACAAAAGCCAGCAAATCAATTTACATAATTATGTTAAGATTTTATAACGCCACAAAACCAAACAACAATACTTATATGAGACTCTGTAAATACTTGGCAAAAGATCCCTTCAAATATAAATACAAATAAATATGAACTTTCATTCGAAAAACAAGTAAACACACTTTTGGTTCCCCCTCCCCCTCACAACACACTGAGGAAAGTTTAAGAAAAGAGTATAGCTATGAGTCGTATGTTATGCATTCCTCTTAGCGGTTACAAATACGTAAGGTAAACATTTAAATTGTTGAATATGTAGCAAAAAAACAAAGCATTGAAAATATTTAACCACAACTAAGTTACGAAAAGGTAGACACAAAAACCAAAAAAACAAACGGTACTTCCAAGCAAACTATAGAGCTAACAGCTACAAATAATACGAGTACTTACTTACTTACAACATACAAATAACAAGCACAACTAGATCCAGAACGAAACTCTCATAGGACCCTTTACATACACACACATACTTACATCTTGGTTTGAGCTAATTGTATGCCAGTTTCATTTCCCTTCGCGAAAAATTATATGAAAAGTAAAAAAACAATTCATCAAATTAAACAAAACAAAAATTGTTAGTAAAAAGACTGAGCTACAAAATATTAAAACAAAAAAAAAAAACAAAACAAAAAGTGAAGAGATCAACAAACAATTTCTGAAAAGAGAAGTTGTAATACTTTGTCGGAAATATTATTTTACCTTTAGTTAAGAGGAAGTTCCTAACTTGTTGAACTTCGCGTTTAAATTCTGAAGAATATCAATATTTGTATTTCACTTTGAGGGTGAAACTAAAACTTTATAATAATTTGAGGCATTCAGGAAAATACGTAAAATTTTTAGTTATAAAATTATGATTTTTGAATAGAAGTTGGGTCAGATAGTTCCAATATACAGTACTAGATCACTAAGAAGAAAGAAGAAGTTTGCTTGGCCTAAGCCGTTTGCACATTTATATAATAATTCTTAGGTTTAATATTATTTTATAAAAATCTTCGGAAACAATTTTGAGCCTATATTTAAGAGCAGCTGAGAGATAATCCGCAAGTGTAATCCAATTTTCTAGGTTGAGTCGATCTCTAGCTTTTTCTAGTGTCAAGTATATTTCTCCGAAATATTTTATCCTTAGTTCTCCCAGAATTGGGCATTGTGAGAGGAAATGAAAGGTATCCTCCCGGGCGCTCATGTTGCATAACGTGCACTTCTCATCGCTTATATGGGGTCTATAGTTGAGCGGCAGCAGTTCGGATCTCGCTTGAAATATTAGTTTTATGCAGAGCTCCCAAAATATGCTCAACCAAAATTTCACAAGCTGTCAGACTCGCTCACTCTCTGAACAGAACACTTAAAATTTGTGTCTCTCGTGTTTTCTGTTTTATGCTGATCGGTGAGAGAACACACGAACCGCTCTTGCGACAACAGTTTGAATGGGATATTTTTGCTTGGCGCTCCTGCGTTAAAGCACAAAGTATCTTTTTTGTTGTTGTTTCGTTAGTGCTTTGTTGTTGCTTTATTTCATCAGAGGCAAAGCGTGAAAGAGTGAGAGAGAGATAAATGGTCACATGCTGGGACGTTAATCTATGCGTTCTGAAATAACACAACTAAAGCGAATGCGGAACACACATACGTACATGCACAAAAGACACTCTCACCGATTTCAAGTGTCTCGAGTGAGTGCGTACATAAAGAGAGCGACAAGAAGCTCTCACTGATTGACCAAAGAGCACGCTGAGTAAAAACATGTTTAAAGTGTCTTTTTGATCCCGTTTTCAATTGTGTCTGCGAGCAACAGTTCTTTTTGGGATTTTCTGCAAAAAGGGACCACTTCTGGCGAGCTCTGGTTTTATGGCATCCACCGAAAAGTCATCTTTGAAATAATGACTTTGACCCAGGTTGAAGTTCAGTCCTTTATATAAAAGCCGAGTTTCGCTTCTTTGAGCAGTGACTTCGAAGGTTTTTCGTTGGGCTTCATCAACTCTTTCCAGTACGGTGTCGCGCGTTCTTCTCCATCCAGCTATGTCTTCTATATCACAGGTAATACTCCTAGCCTGGAAAATTGTTTGCCATTCTGCAAAACACTGCGATCGGTTCCTTAGGGTTTGCATAGAGACTAACTTAGGCAGTCTGTTTTGGCGTAGTTCCATGATTTTTCGGATGTAGTGTCAGCCCAGCGTATTGTGGTAAAGGGTAGGTAAACCAGTCTCCAGGTGAATCGCATATGATGGTGTGTTTATTGGCAGATTAAAGAGCTTCTTGATAAAATTTCGTGCTAGTTTTTCCACATTGTCATATTCAGCGCAACCCCACACCTCTGATGCATATAGCATAATTGATCTTGATGTAGCTTCAAACAGATTATATTTCGCACTTGGTTTTATATCTTCCATGTGCTGTTGTTTGCAATCCTTGCTTCTGCCAATTTGTTTCGTAGATGTGTCCAAATCTCATATTTTGTGTCAGCGTGACACCTAGGTATTTATACTCTTTCACAGCTTCCAGTTCTGTCCCGTCCAGATACCACTTCTCCGCTCTTGCAAGGCGCCCTCTGTCATATCTAACCACCATGATCTTGGACTTCTCTGTGCTTATGATAAGGCTCCACAGTTTATAATACTCAGATAATCTATCAATTGTAAGCTGCATCTCTTCCGCACTTTCGGACAGCAGCACCATATCATCAGCGTACATAAGTATTTTACAAGTGACAGTTCCAAGTCTTGCTCCTCCGCTTAGGTAGTCATGTAAGTCTTCGATTAACAGTGCGAACAGCAACGGGCTCAATAGGCATCCTTGTTTGACTCCTCTGTTTGTCTCAAACCAGTCCGAGCATTTGTCTCTGTCCCATACTGTCGTTTTATTGTCAACATATAGGCCTTTGATGACTGCAAGCATTCTCGACAACAATCCTAAATTGCTTAGTTTGTAAAAGAGGGCATTCCTGTTAATTGTATCGAAAGCTGCACGGAAATCCACAAAAAACATATTAAGCTTTTTCTTCTGTTGTAGGTAATACTGTGCGATGCTGGTTAGAACAAAAATGCTATCCACAGTTGAGTAGCCCTTTCGAAATCCGGATTGGTACTCGCTGAGCAGGTTCTTTTGGTCCACCCATGCAATTAGGCGGTCCAGAATAACAGAGGAAAACACTTTTACCATCGCGTTTTGGAATGAGATTCCTCTATAATTCTCTACTTGCCCTGGATCTCCTTTCTTGTGTATGGTATATATAATATTTAAACTGAAGGAAAGTTTGGCTTGCGTCTATGTGAAAAACACGGAAGACTTTGGCTACCGGTGGCCTAGGGGATGGCTTCGATGCGCCTAGATCAGCGAGGGGTGTATAAGATAGATAAAACTGAGAGAGCAAGTGCAATAAGATTTATGGAGCGACATAATCAATACTTACTTACAAGCCTGAGTAAAAGTCTAGTTGTGGTCCGGGTGTGGCTTAGCGGCTAGTGCACGCTGTGCAAGAGGTCGTGTGTTTATCCATGCTTGGAAAATCTAATGAAAAATTATTTCTTTAAATAAACTTACACACCCGGTCACCTTCACTTCTACCGGCGCCATCTTTGAAGTAATTAGCCATAAAGAAGCTCTTCAAACTGCCGTTTGGATTCGGCGTTAGACTGTAAATCCCTTTCTCTTGTGCGAAAATTAGAAGCACACAAGCCAAGAGATTGAGGGAAGCTCGGTTTTGGCCCTTTCGGGGCTGTGTCAAGCCATCTTACAAAAGCTGAGTTGTATCCGAGAGCTTGGTACTATCTGCAGTTCTCTGGTGTGTACACATTATAAGGTCTTTTAGTGATACTTTTCTCAGTTTAGTCCATTTTTTTAATATTTGCTGAAAGTGATCTGAAAAATTAAGACAAACACTGGGGGTTTTCTTTGCTGCGCACGTTTCGTTAGATTTTGGTGCCTACCTTTGGTCTAGATCAGGGACAGGCACATTCCTATCTCGTGTGCATACAAAAATTCTCTAAGCAGCGCAGCTCCGACACACAAAGTATAAGCTGTACAAGCGCCGCTGCGTTGCTTGCTTGCAGTCGTTGCTACTGAAATTGAGAGCACCCAGTCGGACTTGACTGCATGCCAGAAGCACATCCCGTATACAACTTTTGCCACCAAGAAGTAGTTGCAAAAATTTGCAATTTTCCTTTCGCTTTTGTATAGAGGCGAAACGCAGCAGGAACTGTTCTATTAGAAGCGATGTTTGCTTGGGTTGTTGTTGCTGATTAAACTTCGTAAAAACGATCGGTGCGTGCGTGCTATTAGAAATTACGTTTGCATGTTATGCAGATTTTATGCCTTCCAACATACGGCTAAAAGAACATGTCTGGAAAAAACGAACGTTCGTCAATCATATCGCATATTGGTTTCCAATAGCACGGGTGCTGCATGCGTGCCATTAGAAGGGACGTTTGCATGTTGTGCAGACTTCTTCGCTTCTAACATACTGCCAAAAGGAAAGTGCATCAGTTTCGTACAGATTATATGCCTTCTAACATACATCAAAAATTGGTAGTGCATTCTTCCTAGTAAATCGAAGTGTGCCGACAAATTCGACTGGGCTGCTCTCACACCCACCAATGTATTTTTTGCCTGTCTCTGGTCTAGTTCCGGAATTTGCTTCCTTTATCAATGCTTTAACTAGGAAAACTCTCAGCATTCATGCAATTCTCGATTGTCCGATACAAGCGCAGCGATTTGTGTTCGGCACGGGTGAGTACCTAAGAAAAAACAGCTGCAAAGATTCTTTAGATTTAGTAAATCAGTTCTGCATATCAAGTTATCAAAAAACTTTCAAGATAAACCCTTATTTTTAGGATTTAATAGTAAAAATGACTTAGAATGACATTTCCAACAAATAAATTTGTGACTCCATTTCATTGAATTTTTGAAAGAAATAAGAGACGATTTTTATATAAAAAAGGTTCAAAAAGAATGTTTAGTTACATCTTGCAACCGCTCGCAAATCGATTTACGGTTGCTGAATTGTTGGTAGACAATTTCACACTCAAGTTTTACGGTTTGCTGTTTGAATGAGTACGCTACGAGAGTGTTTTCGTCACTTAAGAGCGAGACACAAATATGCCGCGAGTAGAAATACTACTTTATACGTTTTGTTGGAGTAGTCGGGATATCCGAGTGCGAAAATTTCAAGTACTCATGCACGGATTAATGGTTTAAAGAGCTTTTAAACAAACAATTCAAAATATGGTTTTTGAAGCTAAGTTCGGATTATAAATGTACCATATATCAGCTAAAGGAAGCATAATTTTGCAGTCTGAAAGGCATCCGTAAAAGTACCAAACACTGCACGTGCACTGAAGAATAGAAATAGAAGAGTCATACAGTTCAATTTACAATACCCAAGGAAGTATAGAAACTTATTAACAAACAGGCGACTAGATGGATCAAATCGGTCTGTGGTCACTATAAATGCCTATATATACCAGCGGTGGGCGAAATATGAGTTTGGGAACAGTCCAACAATTATTACAGTAAAAACTACCCTTATAAGCGAGGCTTGAGTCGACAAGCCAGACACAACTTGCATGCATGAGAGAATCCTCCGGGCCCGGAATCCTCTTTCGACATGCCTGACTGCATGTGTTTGTTTTTGCCGTCGTCTCTGCCGCGCTCACGGCTGGCGCCGTGCCCCGATACACAATAGATTTGTTGTTTTAACTCGCTTCGAAGCGAGGCAATTGCCTTTGTGTGGGGCTGGCGCCAAGAAGCGAGGCAATGGGATCAGGGGCTTGCCCAACGCTGATATAAGCTATAGAAGATTAAAATGATGGTATTTTTCAATGATAATTTTCTAGAAATTATTATATATTGTTAATAATCCTTATCAGAACCATTTTAGATGATCATTGCGCTTGCTTTCAACACCTATTCTAGAAATGAGCCCCACTTAATCCGGATCAGCAAAACTTATATTGAAGCTATTTGACCTAACTCTATATGTCTTTAAGCTGCCGCCTGCCTCCGAAGTCAGGCCAAATCAAGTTTATTAAAGCAAATTACCTAGACTATATATATATTTATATATATATACTAAATAAATATATATATACACAATTGCTTTTAGCTTTCCCTAGAACTTTAATTTCAATTCATAAGACGTACATTATAGAAAGTAATCTCCCAAAAAACGAAATAATCAAACCGAGATAAGAATGTCTTACCCTTGGACACGACATACGAGAGAGAAGCGATTTGAAACATTTACAATTAAATAATGCAAAACTAAAATCAATGATAACAGAAAACAGCGCTTTCAAGCAAACAAAAAAAATCAACAAAACACAAAAGCAAAGGCAAACTCAGAAATTTAACAAAAAAAATATTATTAATGATTATTATATTGTATTATTATAACTGAAATATTTAGATGAAATGACGATTCTTAATTATAACATATTATTATAGATACATACTGAAACCAAACAAAACCAAAAAAAAAATGAAGAAAAAGAATCGAAAACGATTAATAAAATGAAAATATAGAGAATATTATATTATAAAAATCAATGGAGTTTATTTTTACTTGGTTCTGGTTTGGGGGAGAAATTGAACAAAGAATTGATATAGCAGAACAAAGTTCTTCTCTATGCCTGCCCTTTGGCCTCAAATTGAAAATATATGGACGACCATTCATGACCCCACCGTTCGGTAATGCACGTCACTCTATGCAATGTTCCGAGTTACTATGATTACACAGTTTTACAAATTGAGACCTTCTGTGGGTATCCCGAACATCTTTAACTAATTCCAGTAGACAAACCGGGTGGCTCAGCGGCTAGTGTGCGCGACCGCTGTGCACCCGGTCACCCCTTTATGCTGTTGGCGCCAGCTTTGTAGTAATTAGCTTCTCAATCTTCCCTGCCGATCGGATTCGGCGTTATGCTGTAGGTGCCTTTCTCTTGTGCGAAAATTAGAAGCGCACAACCCAAGAGACTGAGAGAAGCTCGGCTTTGGCCCTTAGGGGCTGTATCAAGCCATTGTACAGTAGACAAACCCATCCTGAATACGAGTTGGAAGATCAAAGTCAAAACTTAGTTTCCGTTTCCGAGATATGCGCGGAAAAATATTTAACCGACCTTGGACCGTTTCAGAATTTCTGTATGCCACAACAAGCACTAATTTGTGTTTTTATGAAGCCTCTAGGATAGTCAACATGTCAATGCAGCTGAGAAAAATCAAACACGCGGTATAAGCAGTGCCAATGGAGTCGAAATTGGACTTCAAAGTCAAATTTTACTTGTTTTATAGCAATTTTGTCAAACTAAACCACCTGCTATTCAAATGTACAATAGCAACATTCATAGAATGCTTCGATTACATTGGACCTGGTCAAAAAAGTGTTCATTTTGAACCTTTAGTTGAACCACAAAAGGAACCTTTTAAAAAGTGGAACGACATTACTATACATCTATCCGCAATAAGTAAAAGGAATTGAAGCAATATTTTGAAAGTGCTGAAAGCTTAGCTTATTGTAAAGATGTCAGTGGGTTAATGGATGCTATTAACATTACAAATAACACGAACGAATGGAGACTCTTAATAGATAGCTGAAGTTGTTGCTAATTTTTGTGGTAACGGACTTTGAAGATTCTAACCTTTGCTGACATCTTATCTTCTGTATACTAGTTGATAAAGTTGAGCGGTTTAACTTTTCTTGTTGACGGCAATTTCCCTTTTGGTAAGGTTTTGAAAATGTTAGAAAAGTCGGATTTGTTTTGACGAATAGCAATTTTTTCAAGCATCAAAAATTCTTTGACCGGTACAATTTTTTCAAAACCTTGTTTTGGATTGATGGTGAGTAAATCTGTCTGTTTGTTTGAATTTGTAACAAATTTCAATCTTTTTCTTGTCAATGATGAAAAGAGTCATCTTCTCAAGATGAACTACGCTCGACACAACGGTCTTTATTTGCCATAGCTCTTCAGCTATTTAGGTAATGCTAGCTCGGAAGATATATGGCTAAAATATGGCTTTTAAAGAAGCGTCTATTGCTTTCAACACCTTTAACTCTTCTCTTACTCTTTTTTATTTTTTATGCTTTGTTTTTTTCTTGATTTTTGAACCTTTTTAATGTTTGTTTTTATTTATTGTTTTTGTTCTGAAAATATTTGTTTCTCTCAAAATTCTCAATTCTAAAAATATGAATATGGAAATATAAATAATGAAAATAATGAAATAATGGAAAATAATGGAAAATAATGGAAAATAATGGAAACGATTATTTTCCATTATTTTCAATTATTTTTAATATTTATAGTAATTTTGTTATTTTTGATTATTTCTAATACGTACTCGTTTCTAGGAAGTTTCGTTGCTTTACTTGCGAATAGGACACTAGTGACAGAAAAGAACATTATAAAAAAAAGGTGCGGCCCCTTCGCAATTCACTTGAACCTGGTCAAAAAAATGTTTAAAATGAAACAGTAGTTGACCCATTAGAACCATTAGTAGTTCCACCATTACACATAAAACTCGGTCTGATGAAGAATTTCGTAAGAGCAATGGACTAAAATGGTGCTGCTTTCCACTATCTGCAAATTATTCACAATTCATTGGATTCGTCTCTTGGGTTTTTTTGTTGGGGGTTTTTAATTTTTTAACCTCTTCTTATAATAACGCCTCTTCTCCTTCGCCTTCTCAACAATCGTCTGGCAAGTCTGTTCGGATGACTCCTTAGTCGGTCTAAATAGTCAGCAGCCTGTTTATTAATAGTATCACCTATTTTCGGGACATTTAATTCTTCTTCTATTCTCCGAGTGCGCATATACCAAGGCACCAAAAAATTTTACGGAGTATTTTCGCCTGCAAGCCTCGCACCTTGTTTAGATGGGGTTTTGCTGCTATGGCAAATTATGTAAGTAAACTCCCAAATATTTGTTTCCTGACTTATGCGGGAGTAATACGCCTGGACAGATGTCACGGCGTAAAGTATATGTAACACCTACACACTTGGCCAGATTCAAGGCTATGTTCCAATGCTTAGCCCAACTGCCAAAACGGAATAAATATTGTTGTATGATATCCGTAGCACTATAATTGCAGGAGTCTCTTGCCATAAAGACCGTGTCGTCCGCAAAGGTAGCCAGGAGCAGATCTTGAGGGTTCTTAATGGGAACTGTATCTCCTGCTGCCATATCCATTGTAAATAGCGTGTGAAGAGTAGGTCCGAGTACACTCCCCTGAGGAACACCTGCTCTTATAGACCTTACACTAGATTCAGCTCCGTCAAGAATCACTGTGAAAGCTCTCTCATCGAGAAAACTTTGCACAAGATCGAAGAGTTAAGGAGGAAGCAAACTTTTAGTCTTGCACAGAAGGCCATCGTGCCACACTCTATCAAAAGCCTGTTTTACGTCTACAAATACTGCCACCACGTATTCCTTAGCTTGATAACCATCAATTATAAAATTGACAACACGATTCAATTGTTCCGGTGTGCCATGCGACTTCCTAAAGCCAAACTGGAACGGGGGGATCCTACATCTGACTTCGTTCAGTGCTAATATTCGATTTAGCAGGCGTCTTTCAAAAATTTTTTACGCTGAGGACAAAAGGCTAATGGGACGGTAGTACTGCGCTCGGGCTTTCTTCCATCACTTAGGGAAGTAGCTTAACCGCAAGGCAGCATTAAACATAAGGACATTTTATACCGCCTTGTAAGCGCCCAAAGTGCGTAGTTGGTGCTTAAATCAGGAGTTACGTTCTAAAGATAGCGGTCAGTAGCTTCGTCTTTATGCCTATTTAACAGCTTTTTAACTCGATTAGCCACTCTTTGATATACTCTATCCACATTAGGGTCAGCTGAATGAACGTACTGTCTGCGGAGCCGCCTCTTTATTAGTATCAAAGTGTCCAGCGCAGGAGGTAGGTCACTAGTGTATCTGGAACCAGCAGCAGAGGAATTTCTAGGACGCACCTTATTTAAAAAATATGGCATACGCATCTTCTCTGTCTTCTGGTAGCACGATCTCAAGATTCAAGTCAATGGTACGCTCAATGTCCCTCCTAAAACTGTCCATTTCAGTTCCTGGGGGTAGCAGCCTATTTTTGATTGCCTTATCTTTAGGGATACCTGCTAACTCGACAACTAAGGGATAGTACAACCTTAAGGTTGCAAATGATTTGGTTTACTTAGGAACTATGGAAACCAGCGACAACAACTGACTGATGTTATCTGTACAAGAATTACTCGTGCAAACCGAGTAGGGAGTTCAAGAGCAAACTCTTTTGCAAGTTCAAATCAATATCGCATTTAATCCCAGTCCTGCAATGCGGCGCAGGAGCATGGAAACGTGTTGTGCGTGTTCGAGAGAAAAGTCCATTGGCGATGAATTTCGCACCCGAATGAATCATTAACTGTATGAGCTCTATCTGTTCAATCGCATATAACAACAGCGACTAAGTTGAATAGAACTTGCTATTTATATGAATGAAGAAGCACCAGTAAAACAGATGCACAAACGGAATGGCAAAAGCTTTGGAAGAAAAGTGAGGAAGGTACTACCGAAACTAGGATGGAAAAACTAGTTGCGGAAACACATTACCCAGCTTAGTGTCAGCAATTGGTGCCAGCTCGTAAAAAAACAGAAGCGTCTGACGGACAATAATAGCAGACTGTTGGGCAGCTGTGATTTACTTGTCGAACCAAAGAAGAAGAAAATGATCAAATAGTACCGTCATACTTCTACTATCTGCAAATGTTAACGTGGCATTCTATGAATTTTGTTAATGTACATTTCAATAAACATTTAGTGACACCAATCAGGTATATCAAGTAGCCTTTTTAAAACTCCTATAAAAATTTGCGGTGGAAATCTAGATGTCCTCCCATAAATTTAATTCTTGATTTTCGGTAACTTTGTTAATGTTTCTTAAAAATGCAAAAAAAAATGTCCAAAATTAGTGAATATGTTAATCTATATGATCAGATGGTTTATATAAAAGTCCGACAAAACCAATGGCTTGTAGCAGGTGGCTTAGTTTGACAAAATTGCTATAAATCAAGTAAAAACCGCGTGCTTGATTTTTCTCAGCTGCATTGACATGTTGACTATCGTAGAGGCTTCATAAAATCACAAATAAATGCTTGAAGTGGACTACAGAAATTCTAAAACGGTCCAAAGTCGGTAAACTAAGTTTTGACTTTGACCTTCCAATTCGTGTTCAGGATGGGTTTTATAGAAATTAGTTAAAGATACTCGGTATCCTTTTTAGTGTAGAACAGTGTAATTCGGTTCACCTGGAAATCATCGCAAATAGTTAGCGCGATTGTCAGAAGCTTGTGATACGAACGCTCAAAAAATCAATCAATCTGTACGGGATTACATCAATCCGAAACAGAATTGAAAACTGGGTAATCCCGGATATTCTTAAGAAGATCCGAAAAAAGATTGAACTGATCCCACTTTTTATATCCTGTTACCATTAAAAATGGGAAAATAGGGAATCATGAAGTTGTGCAAAAGTATGTAACACACGATTATTCAAATATCCCTTGAACCTGGCGTGCTGGGGAAAACAGACAATCGATTTGAACTAAGCTGCCGAAAATACATAAGACACGTGTTATTTTATTGTGTAATTTACGATTCTTCATTACGTGTATAACATATTATTATAGATACAAACTGAAACAGAACAAAACAAAAACAAATGAAAACGAATCAAAAACGATTAATAAAAGTTAAATAAAGAGGTTAATATAAAGTGGTTTTTGATAGTAGGAATAAGAGAATCAGAGAAATGATACAGGTATAGCAGAAAAAAGTTTTTATTTAGGAGCGTCCTTCAGTCTCACATACAAAATAAATTTCATCCTTACATGGACGATCATTCATGAGCCCATGTGATCCCAACTCTATGCAATGTTCCGAGTCACGGTAGTTGGTCGGTTCACCTGAGTTCCATTGCAAGAACGTCGCTTGATTGCCAGAGGTTTGAGATATATATACACCCTCAGTGATCAGATCAGTGATATCTAACCAATAATATCGATTTTTGGGCAATCTCTCCGTTATAGCCTTCAATTCCTCATTGTTTTGCAAACTGGCCAAGTGGCCACCTAATTGTCGACATGCTAGATCAGCACCAAACCAATTGACTTGATTGTGGAGTTCAATGTAGTAGTATTTTGAACCAATTTTCTCAAAATTCTTTGGTATTTTGTTCTGAACTTCCACTTGGTGGGCCAACTTTCTTTCTGCTTCCTTAATGGCTGCTTCATTCGATGCTATCTGTTGCTGTTGGGCTTTAATATCGGCTTCCAGTTTTTGAAGTCTTCTCTGGGAATCAACCAGCTTGTCTCCATCGCAGGCTTCCCAGCGCTTTTGATTGGCCGATATGTGATTCAATATGGGCTTTAGGATATTGAAACAATAGTTACCGCATTGGTCCTCTAACTCTGGACTCACACTCAGAGGATGGTTCTATGAAGGCAAGGGAACTTAAATAAATTTCTAGTATGTTATTATATATTTATAAATCCACTTACCAAATTACTGGCAACCGATACCAGGCAAAATGAGGCAATCAAGGGAAATATCAAGGTAATTTTATGGTCTAGCATTTTTCGCAGTTTCGCACCATAAGAGATCGTTGAACACAATGAACGCCATGAAAGCCAGTGAGGCGTTTTTTATACATTTAAAATTCTTAGAATATGTTTAGTATGGTCTCACCCCCTATCTGTTGCTATATAATTAGCATAATTGATAACAAAAGAAGAACAATATGAGTTTTTCGTTAAACACCCATTGCCATATTGCTCATTTACATATACTTGTTTCATCTATACATCTATATAAAAGTGAAAGTATGTTTGTATGTTTGTCCCTTATGGGCGTCTAAACCGCTGAACCGATCTTCACGAATTTTTCATAGTAAGTTCATGTCGATCAGGAAAGTGTCATAGGCTATGTATCATGTCTGTTAAATTGTCCAAAAACCGCGAAATTTGCAAAACTATGCCGTTCATCCGATTGCCACGAAAATGTAGGTTGAACGCTTGCCCGGGAAGTTTTCTAAGTTAGAAAAATTTGCGGAAAACGGTCCAAAAACAGCGAAAATTGAAGTTCTCGCTAAAACTTTGGGAAATTGAACGACGCTTGGCTAGAAAGGTTTCCAAGTAGAAGAAACCGCGAAATTTGCAAAATTTTCGTTTTTTATAAAACTTTGGAGGATTCTGATTTCAAGAAATGGGCGGGAAATAGGCAAAAAAACCGCGATAACTCAAAAACTATACCATTCATCCGATTGCGATGAAATTTTGGTCAATGGATAGACGCTTGGCCGCGAAGGTTTCTAAGGTCCAGAAATCGCGAAATTCGCAAAATTATACCGTTCATCCGATTGCAGTCAAACTTTGGGGAATGAATTGAAAACTAGCTCGGGAGGGTTTTTAAGTTGAAGAAATTTGCAGAAAATTGTACGAAAACAGCGAAAATTAAAAAATTTGCGGTTTCGGTAAATCTTTGGATAGTGGTTCGACGCTTGCCCGGAAAGGTTTCCAAGTAGAAGATATGGGCGGAAAATGGTCCAAGAACCGCGAAATTTTCAAAATGTTCGATTTTGATGAAGCTTTGAGGAATGGTTGTACGCTTGCCCGCGAAGGCGTCTAAATTGAAGAAATGAGCCGGAAATGGTCATAAAATTTCAAAAACTATACCGTTCATCCGATTGCCATAAAACTTTGGGCGACGCTTGCCCGCGAAGGTTTCAAAGGTCCAAAAATCGCGAAATTTGCTAAATAACCTTACGAGTATTTATGAAAGCGCTTAGTGCTTATATTACACTGCCGGCGTTGGCAAATGGAAGCTGTAGATTACACGGTCCAAAATATTGAGAAATTTGCAAGTTTTTGATTTGAGGCTGGATTATTGTGAAGATTTGATAGACGGCAATTGTAAACGGGTAAATAGGAAATATTAACCAAACGGTTAAAAAGTCACGAAATTTGCAAAATGTTCTTATCATGAAGACGTTTATAAAACAAAAAAAATAGAACGGTCCAAAATGTTTATACCGACACGCAGCCTGCGCTAGATTGAATATAATCGCTCTCTTAAGAATCATAAGAACCCGGGCGACGCCGGAAATTCAGCTAGTTAAGTATAATGAACACCAATGGAAAATTTGCGGAGACTTGAAAGTCGTAACTCAGCTTCTAGGAAGTTTCGTTGCTTTATTTGCGAATGGGACATTAGTGACAGAAAAGAACATTATAAAAAAAAAGAGGTGGGGCCCCTTCGCAATTCACTTGAACCTGGTCAAAAAAATGTTCAAATTGAACCAGTAGTTGACCCATTAGAACCATTGGGTAATGAATTGATCCCACTTTTTATACCATTGCAGAGGGTATTATAAAATGGTCCGGATGTTTGTAAACCATAGAAGGAAGCATCTCCGACCACATAAAGTATATATATTCTTTATCATCATGACGAGATGAGTTGATTTAGTCCTCTCCGTCTGTTCGTCCGTCTGTTTCTATTCTATACTAATACGCTGCGCGTTTGTCGGAACCGGCCGGAACGGATGACTATAGCATATAGCTGTTATAGGAACGATCGGTCGAAGTACTTGTTTTAGTGAGAAAAACTTTTTTGTTTTCAATTGAAACGCCTCCAAACTTCGTACTTCTTAGTTTTCTATGCTTCTCCATGATTCCACCAAATTTGGTCGAAATCGGGACATATAGTATATAGTAAAGCTCTCATAGAAAAGTAGAGTCTGAAAAGTAGTCTTAGCTAGAAAAACTTTTTTGTTTTAAATGAAAATGTCCTCAATTGGCATGTATTTGATTTATATGCTCCCACACGATTCTACAAAGTTTTGTCAAAATCGGATGACTATTGCATATAGCTGCAGTATTGACCAATCACGAAAAAGAAGTTCTAGTGAGAATAGCTTTTTTGTCTTATTTGGGATCGCCTTCAAATTTCGTAATTAACAGTTTGTTATGCTTTTCCATTATTTTAACCAATTTGGTCGATATCGAACATCTATATAGTATAGCTCCCATAGAAAAGTAAAGTCCGAAAAGTACCTATGTAGTTCAGCTGGTTTCAAGGCACTACCAGGCCTATCGACCTGATGCATCACTGGTGTCAGTCGCGTCGTTAACGACAGCTAATGCATCACAGCGCTAGTCTAGTACGTGAACTCTAGTGTGCACCCATTACTACACTAACGACTGGTAATGCAGGGTCGTACCGATCGGTACGTTTTCCGGACATTCCCATACAAAATTCGATTGGCAAATACTTGGCTGGTGGTTGGTCTAGTGGCGAGTGCTCAATACGAAGAGTTAGAGAATTCGTTAATGCCGCACCGGTGCAGCTGAACTACAGGGAAGTCTTATTTAGAAAAACAAACTGCAAGGGTATACAAAACTTCGACCGAGCCGAAGTTAACTTTCCCCTATTTTTATATCCTGTTACCATTAAAAATGGGAAAATGCAAAAGTATGTAACACACGTTTAGGAAAATATCTCTTGAACCTGGCGTGCTGGGGAAAACAGACAATCGATTTGAATTTAGCTGCCGAAAATACATACGACACGTTTGCTTACTTCTCTGGTGCAAAACTTCGCCTATTTTTGTAAGTCTGTGATATTTTATTGTGTAACTTACGATTCTTAGTTACGTGTTGTGGCCGGTTGGCTCAGCGGCCAGTGTGCGCGACCGCTGTGCAAGAGGTCGTGGGTTCGATCTCGCCTCGGAACATCTAATAAAAAGTCTTTTTCATTGAACAAACTTTACACCCGGACACACCTCTTTCCTGTTGGCTTCACCTTTGTTGTAATTAGCCATGAAAAGCTTCTCAAACTGCCGTTCGGATTCGGCGTTAAACTGTAGGTCCCTTTCTCTTGTGCTAAAATTAGAAGCGCACGAGCCAAGAGATTGAGAGAGGCTCGGCTTTGACCCATTGGGGCTGTGTCAACCTGACAAGCCATTTTACTTTTACTTTTACTAATTACGTGTATAACATATTATTATAGATACAAACTGAAACAGAACAAAACAAAAACAAATGAAAACGAATCGAAAACGATTAATAAAAGTTAAATAAAAAGGTTAATATAAAGTGGTTTTGGGTAGTAGGAATAAGAGAATCAGAGAATTGATACAGAAATAAAAGAAAAAAGTTTTTATTTAGGAGCGTCCTTCAGTCTCACATACAAAATATATTTCATCCTTACATGGACGATCATTCATGAGCCCATGTGATCCCAACTCTATGCAATGTTCCAAGTTACGGTTGTTGTTCGGTTCACCTGAGCTCCAATGCAAAAATGTCGCTCGATTGCCAGAGGTTTGAGATATATATACACCCTCAGTGATCAGATCAGTGATATCTAACCAATAATATCGATTTTTGGGCAGTTTCTCCGTTATAGCCTTCAATTCCTCTTCGTTTTGCAAACTGGCCAAGTGGCCACCTAATTCTCGACATGCTAGATCAGCACCAAACCAATTGACTTGATTGTCGAGTTCAATGTAGTAGTATTTTGAACCAATTTTCTCAAAATTCTTTGGTATTTTGTTCTGAACTTCCACTTGGTGGGCCAACTTTCTTTCTGCTTCCTTAATGGCTGCTTCATTCGATGCTATCTGTTGCTGTTGGGCTTTAATATCGGCTTCCAGTTTTTGAAGTCTTCTCTGGGAATCAACCAGCTTGTCTCCATCGCAGGCTTCCCAGCGCTTTTGATTGGCCGATATGTGATTCAATATGGGCTTTAGGATATTAAAACAATAGTTACCGCATTGGTCCTCTAACTCTGGACTCACACTCAGAGGATGGTTCTATGAAGGCAAGGGAACTTAAATAAATTTCTAGTATGTTATTATATATTTATAAATCCACTTACCAAATTACTGGCAACCGATACCAGGAAAAATGAGGCAATCAAGGGAAATATCAAGGTAATTTTATGGTCTAGCATTTTTCGCAGTTTCGCACCATAAGAGATTATTGAACAAAATGAACGCCATGAAAGCCAGTGAGGCGTTTTTAATACATTTAAAATTCTTAGAATATGTTTAGTATGGTCTCACCCCCTATCTGTTGCTATATAATTAGCATAATTGATAACAAAAGAAGAACAATATGAGTTTTTCGTTAAACACACATAGGCAGTATTGCTCATATTCATATACTTGTTTCATTTACTTATAAATAGTCGGTGTTGATTTGTATTAATCTCATAGTCCCATGTTTGATATGAATTGTTGAGAACAGATGATGCAAAAAAATGAAAACGGGGTTTTGTTAAGAACTGATGAGATTATGGTGTGAGCTAGGATATTTGAAATCGTTCAATAAACAACGGAGTTATGAGGTTTCACAGCCAAAATTTCGTCCTAACTTCGTTATATATTAATCTCAAATACCCTTGTTCACACCATAATGGTCGGTAGAGAAAGTAATATGAAAAAAAAAAATTAAAAATCGGTCTACAGTTATTCGGTCTTAAAGTTTCGACAACTGTTTTCGTTAAAATAAAAATTATTTGCAATGGATTTTAAACATGATTTTATGTATTTAGGTGTTAGCTTCCCGGACGGGAACAAGATTATAAAGCGATCCGCCAAAGAATCGTAAGGACTCAAGTTATGAACAAAGAAAGTTTGATGAGCAGCACACAAGGAAGAAACACTGATATTTTTATATTTACCTTTGATTTTACTTTTTCACCATTGATTAAGCGTTTAATAATGAATTTGAATATCTGAGAGTAAACACTTCAAATTTAATATTGGAAATTGTTAAATTTAATATTGGAAGTAGCAGTTAAATTTTTATCAGCCATTGGTGCCAGCTCTTAAAAAACAGAAGCGACTGACGGACAATAAAAGCAGACTGTTAGGCAGCTGTGATTTACTTGTCGAACCAAAGAAGAAGAAAATGATCAAATAGTACCGTCATACTTCTACTATCCGCAAATGTTAACGTAGCATTCTATGAATGTTGTAAATGTACATTTCAATAAACATTTAGTGACACCAATCAGGTATACCAAGTAGCCTTTTTAAAACTCTTATAAAAATTTTCGGTGGAAATCTAGTTGTCCTCCCATTAATTTAATTCTTGATTTTCGGGCTTAACACGCTGCAACTTTGCCAATGTTTCTTACAAAAATGCAAAAAAATTTACAAAATTAGTACATATGTTAATCTATATGATCGGATGGCTTATAGAAATGTCCGACGAAACCAATGGCTTGTAGCGGGTGGTTTAGTTTGACAAAATTGCTATCAAACAAGTAAAATTTGACATTGAAGGCCAATTTCGACAACATTGGCATTGCTTATACCGCGTGTTTGATTTTTCTCAGCTGCATTGATATGTTGACTATCGTAGAGGCTTCATAAAATCACAAATAAATGCTTGAAATGGCCTACAGAAATTCTAAAACGGTCCAAGGTCGGTAAAATGGTTTCCCGCGAATATTTCGGGAACGGAAACTAAGTTTTGACTTTGACCTTCCAACTCGTATTCAGGATGGGTTTGTCTACAGGAATTAGTTAAAGATCCTCGGGATACTGTTTAGTGTAGTGTTATTCGGTTCATCTGGAAATCATCGCAAATAGTTTGCTCAATTGCCAGAAGCTTCAGATACGAACACTCAAAAAACACTATGCAACAATTTTTTGATCCCGGCTTCTAAATAGTTGATCCTTATGTAAAATTTCACGCTGAATTCAAATCTGCTCTCAGATATGTCAAAAGTAGAACGGTTTTTGAGCTATCGCTAAATTTTCAATTTTAGTGTTTTGAAAAAAGATAGGTCTACTAAAGTGCCATTTTCTCTGGTTTTAGTCCACCGATATATGTAAACTGGAACAAAAATTAAAGATAATAAAATTATTTCTTAAAAAAACGTTTTACAGTTGTTTAAAATCCAATTATAAATGACGAAGTTATGGCAAGTTGGATTTTTGAAAAATTTTTGATAATTTTTAATTTTTTGCTGCCTTTCATTAAGTTTTTTTCAATCTTACCATAAAAATTGCTCAGGTCTCAGATATTGTCAGCATTGGGTAATCTCTTACGAGCATTTTTTGCCCTGGGTCATCGAAATCGGATAAAAAATAAACGCTACATTCACAATTAAGTAAACATACCTCTTCGTGAGAGTATTATTAATTGTTGTTTTGCATGCTCTCCGACCCGTAACTCTGCGCTTTTTGTTTAATAAGTCACATAGGTGTATCTAAACAAAACAAAGTCACATTAGAGAGGAATTTAAGATACTGCCATTCAAAAATTCCTCTCTGACATTGATATGTAACTAAAATATCGAGTTTTTGCTAGTTTTTTAGTATAAAAATCACATCTTAGCAAGCCAAATAAGAATAAACGTTGAGCATTAGGAGTTTTTATTGCAGTTCAAGGTTGGATAAAAGTACTCAAATGATGTAGACCGCTTTTGTTTTTTGTGCAGACTGTGTGTTTCTCATAACAAGAACCAGCAATAGTCTCCCATCATTGCCGGATCCCACTTGCCTTGGTAGCGAAACTCCATCTGCTGCATTTGCTGATGGAAGCGTTCGCCACGCCGTGCTTTCGTCGCCTAGGCGTCCGGAAAAAATCCCAATGGGAGTGCAAAAAGTGAATTTTAAGGACATATTTACACCTTTAAAAAATAAAAAAAATAAAATTGGTATATAAAAAACTCGATGAACACAGACTGGACTTACCAATTTTTTTGTAGTTTTCCAATAAATCATCAACAATTTCTTTGTAGTCCTCACTTCTTTGTTTCCAGAAAACTAGACACTACGCGCAAAATGATTCCCTGCTTTTGCTCTCTGTTTTCTTGTCGCTCAATAGCTTTTTGATTTGCGGACCCACAAATACGCCCTCTTTGATTTTGACGTTTTTGGGAATCGTCGTTTTCTGCAAAAAATATTTGCAATTGCTCCGAAAAATTATCTGCCTCGCGAATGAAAATCCTCCACAAATAAAGCAAAACTTGCTTGGATCATTTTTGCAATGAAATGTTCGCTTTGAGCAACTCATGTTGAAGTTCGTAAAATTTTGGATAAAAAAGAGTGGGCGTCGTGGAACACCCGATACGAGCGAAGCTCTTTACGATGGATAGACACTGTTTTGGTCACTGTTTGGTCACTGTTTTAGTCACTGATTTAGTCACTGTTTTGGTCACTGTTTTAGTCACTGTTTTGGTCACTGTTTTAGTCACTGTTTTGTCACTGTTTAGTCACTGTTTTAGTCACTGTTTGGTCACAGTTTTAGTCACTGTTGTGGTCACTGTTTTGGTAACTGTCTTAGTCACTGTTTGGTCACAAGTAAAATGCGTAACCAAAGTCGCAAAGACCATCGTTATCTGGATTTTCCCCGCAGTTAACCGTTCGTTAAAGAGCTTCGCTCTAAAAATTGCATATTTAGTGCGACCAATGCCAAACTTTTGCATTTTCATAAAAAATAAAATTTGGGTTATTTTACCAATTGCTGCAAATGCGGAAGTATTTTTATCCGACTTCAATGACCAAGGGCAAAAAATGTTCGTAAAAAATTACCCAATCCTTTCAATATCTGAGACCTGAGCAATTTTTATGGTAAGATTGAAAAAACTTAATAAAAGGCAGCAAAAAACTTAAAATTATCAAAAATTTTTCAAAAATCCAACTTTGAAGTGCCATAGCTTCGTCATTTATGATTGGATTTTAAACAACTGTCGTTTTTTTTAAGAAATAATTTAAGAAATAATTTATTATCTTTATTTTTTGTTCCAGTTTGTACATATCGGTGGACTAAAACCAGAGAAAATGGCATTTTAGTAGACCTATCTTTTTTCAAAACATCAAAATTGAAAGCGATATCTCAAAAACCGTTCTATTTTACACATATCTGAGAGCAGATTTGAATTCAGCGTGAAATTTTACATTAGAATCAATTACTAAAAAAGCCGGATACAAAAACTTTTGAAATTTTGTGACATAGTGAAATCAATCAATCCGTACGGGCTTACATCAATCCGAATCAGAATTGAAAACTGGGTAATCCCGTATATTCTTAAGAAGATCCGAAAAAAGATTGAATTGATCCCACTTTTTATATCCTTGCAGAGGGTATTACAAAATGGTCCGGATGTTTGTAAAGCATAGAAGGAAGCATCTCCGACCTCATAAAGTATATATATTCTTGATCATCATGACGAGCTGAGTTGATTTAGTCCTGTCCGTCTGTAAACTGTAGGTCCCTTTCTCTTGTGCTAAAATTAGAAGCGCACGAGCCAAGAGATTGAGAGAGGCTCGGCTTTGGCCCATTGGGGCTGTGTCAACTTGACAAGCCTTGGGGCTGTGTCAACCTGACAAGCCATTTAACTTTTACTTTTACTAATTACGTGTATAACATATTATTATAGATACAAACTGAAACAAAACAAAACAAAAACCAATGAAAACGAATCGAAAACGATTAATAAAAGTTAAATAAAGAGGTTAATATAAGGTGGTTTTGAGTAGTAGGAATAAGAGAATCAGAGAATTGATACAGGAATAACAGAAAAAAGTTTTTATTTAGGAGCGTCCTTCAGTCTCACATACAAAATAAATTTCATCCTCACATGGACGATCATTCATGAGCCAACGTGATCCCAACTCTATGCAATGTTCCGAGTTACGGTTGTTGCTCGGTTGACCTGAGCTCCATTGCAAGAACGTCGCTCGATTGCCAGAGGTTTGAGACATATATACACCCTCAGTGATCAGATCAGTGATATCTAACCAATAATATCGATTTTTGGGCAGTTTCTCCTTTATAGCCTCCAATTCCTCATTGTTTTGCAAACTGGCCAAGTGGCCACCTAATTGTCGACATGCTAGATCAGCACCAAACCAATTGACTTTATTGTGGAGTTCAATGTAGTAGTATTTTGAACCAATTTTCTCAAAATTCTTTGGTATTTTGTTCTGAACTTCCACTTGGTGGGCCAACTTTCTTTCTGCTTCCTTAATGGCTGCTTCATTCGATGCTATCTGTTGCTGTTGGGCTTTAATATCGGCTTCCAGTTTTTGAAGTCTTCTCTGGGAATCAACCAGCTTGTCTCCATCGCAGGCTTCCCAGCGCTTTTGATTGGCCGATATGTGATTCAATATGGGCTTTAGGATATTGAAACAATAGTTACCGCATTGGTCCTCTAACTCTGGACTCACACTCAGAGGATGGTTCTATGAAGGCAAGGGAACTTAAATAAATTTCTAGTATGTTATTATATATTTATAAATCCACTTACCAAATTACTGGCAACCGATACCAGGCAA
Source organism: Lordiphosa collinella (assembly GCA_018904265.1). NCBI lineage: Eukaryota > Metazoa > Arthropoda > Insecta > Diptera > Drosophilidae > Lordiphosa > Lordiphosa collinella. The sequence continues at coordinate 106,578 of JAEIFV010000654.1, forward strand.
AATGAGGCAATCAAGGGAAATATCAAGGTCATTTTATGGTCTAGCATTTTTTGCAGTTTCGCACCATAAGAGATCGCTGAACACAATGAACGCCATGAAAGCCAGTGAGGCGTTTTTTATACATTTAAAATTCTTAGAATATGTTTTTAATGTACTCTAGAGCGCACCTCCTGAGTATGGTCTCATCCCCTATCTGTTGCTATATATATAGCATAATTGATAACAAAAAAAGAACAATATGAGTTTTAAGTGGCGCGTCAAGGCTTTAAAGTTTTCGTTAAACACCCTTAGACAGTATTGCTCATTTACATATACTTGTTTCATTTACTTATAAATAGTCGGTGTTGATTTGTATTAATCTCATAGCTCCATGTTTGACATGAATTGTTGAGAACAGATTATGCGAAATTAAAATTGAAAACGGGGTTTTGTTAAGAACTGATGAGATTATGATGTGAACTATGATATTTCGGATCGTTCAATAAACAACGGAGCTATGAGGTTTCAAAGTCAAAATTTCGTCCTAACTTCGTTATTTATTAATCTCAAATACCCTTGTTCACACCATAATGGTCGGTAGAGAAAGTAATATAAAAAAAAATTGAAAATCGGTCTACAGTTATTCGGTCTTAAAGTTTCGACAACTGTTTTCGTTAAAATAAAAATTACTTGCAATGGATTTTAAACATGAATTTTATGCATTTAGGTGTTAGCTTTCACCGAGACGGGGTAATCAAGATTATAAAGCGATCCGCCAAAGGAATCGTAAGGACTCAAGTTATGAACAAAAGAAAGTTCGATGCAGCGCAGTAGCACACTCAGGGAAGAAACACTGATATTTTTATATTTATACTTTGATTTTACTATTTTCACCATTGATAAAGCGTTTAATATGGAATTCGTATACCTAAAAAGTGAACACTTCAATTTTAATATTGGATATAGTTAAATTTAATATTGGAAGTAGTAGTTAAATTTTTTTATACTCTGTACCAGAAGTACACAGAGTATATTAAGTTTGTGCAAAAGTATGTAACACACAGAAGGAAGCATCTCCGACCCTATAAAGTATATATTCTTGATCAGCATCAACAGGCGAGTCGATCTAGCCATGTCCGTCTTTCCATCCGTACGTCTTTCCGTCCGTATGAGCAAACAGATCTCAGAGATGGTAAGAGATAGAGGTTTGACATGTATGGGACATATGCTTCTTACACTTGCAGGCAGATTAAGTTTATTTTCAATTTTTGCCACGCCGCCTCCTGCCCCCGCAAATTGAAAAAAAGTCATATCTCTTACAGTTTTATAGATAGAAGCTTCGAACCTTCCGGACATATTATATTTAGTAATCATTTATTTATCGATCTGCCAAAGGAACGGTTGTCGAGTTATAAGGAAAACAAACAATTATGAGCAGCACCGGTCGCAACAGTGATGGGCACCACTTCACAGGTACAGAAGTATGTTATAGTCGGGCTTGACCGACTTTCTTTCTTGTTTTTATTTTAAAAATTTTACCAGCGAATCTAGAGACTCAATTTATTTTGTAATGAATCCAAGAGCAGAAGAATTCTAATAGATTTGGTTCTGAAAATGTTTATAAATGTTTACTTACTCTGGGGGGATTCGAACTCGGGACCATGGAACTTGAACACGATTGGCATGCCGACTTAACCAGTTACCGGCTAAAGTTCTACTTATATTGAATTGCCTTAAGGTATACTACAATATATTTCTGGGATGTTGTCTCTTGTATGGCCGCTTGTAATTCTGAAGTTGGAATTCCATTACTTGGGAACATAATAGTGATAACTGAATTTCGCCCTTCAAATATGTTTTTAGTCAATTCAACATACTTTTTAATTAATTTTAATACGAAATAGACAGAGTTAAATCAAAAATGTTTGTTATAGATTTTACTATGCGTTTTTTCCCCGGGTGCAGCACTGTTTTCTGCTGCTACTCCAGCAGCAAAATACATACTGAGCATTCAATTTCGTTGGAACATAGTATCCTATAGTGGGGCTCGACCGACCTTCTTGTTTTTTTTTTTACATTTTCTTTATGTTTGAGGTCTTAAGAACACCTGTTGAAAACGGCAAGGTAATCTATCTATACATCTATCTATACATCTATATAAAAGTGATAGTATGTTTGTCCCTTATTGGCGTCTAAGCTACTGAACCGATCTTCACGATTTTTTCACAGTATGTTCATGTCGATCAGGAAAGTGTCATAGGCTATGTCTCATGTCTCTGAAATGGTCCAAAAACCGCGATTTTTGAAAAATTATGCATTTCATCCGATTGCAATGAATCTTTGGGGAATGAATTGACCGCTTGCCCAGGAGGGTTTCTAAGTTGAAAAAATTTTCGGAAAATGGTCCAAAAACCGCGAAAATTAAAAAATTATACCGTTCATCCGATTGCAAAGAAAATTTAGAAACCGGGAAGGTTTCTAAGTTGAAAAAAAATTTGCGGAAAACGGTGCACCATTTACGTTTTCGCTAAAACTTTGGGAAATTGCTCGACGCTTGCCCGGGAAGTTTTTCAAGTAGAAGAAACCGCGAAATTTGCTAAATGTTCGATTGTTATGAAACTTTGGAGAATGTTTGGGCGCTTGGCCGCTAAGAATTCTGATTTGAAGAAATGTGCGGGAAATAGTCCAAAAACCGCGAAAATTCAAAAACTATAGCGTTCATCCGATTGCGATGAAATTTTGGTCAATGGTTGGTCGCTTGGGCGCGATGGTTTCTAAGGTCCAAAGATCGCGAAATTTGCAAAGTAACCTTATGAGTATTTATGAAAGCGCTAAGTGCTTATACTACAATGCAGGCGTTGGTAAATGGAAGCTGAAGATTACACGCTTCAAAATATTGCGAAATTTGCAAGTTTTTGACTTGAGCCTGGACTATTGTGAAAATTAATAGACGGCAATTGTAGATGGGTAAATAGGAGGTATAAACCAAACGGTCAAAAAAGTCACGAAATTTGCAAAATATTCATAAGTTTAGATTATCATGAAGATGGTTAAATAGAGAAAAAGAACGAATGGTCCGAAATGTTTATGGCGACTTGCAGCCAACACTAGCTTGAATACAGTCGCTCTCATAAGAAACAGGTCCCGGGCGGCGCCGGGTATTCAGCTAGTCTATCTATATATATAAAAATGAATGTTTTGTCTGTCTGTCTGTCCCTTATGCCTGCCTAAATCATCGATTGCGATCAAACTTTGGGAAATGGTAGACCGCTTGCCCGGGAAGGTTTGTAAGTTGGAAAAATAGTCGAGTAATGGTCCAAAAACCGCGAAATTAGCTAAATTATGCCGTCCATCCGATTGTAATGAAATTTTCGGGATTGGTTATACGATTGCCATGAAAGGTTTCTAAGTTGAAGAAATGAGCGAAAATGGTCAAAAAACCGCGAAGTTTGTCGAATTTCCGATTGCGATGAAACTTTTGGACATCGTTGGACGCTTGCCCGGGAAGGTTCTGAGTTGAAGAAATGAGCGGGAAATGGTCCAAATTTAAAAAATTTAAAAAATAATACCATTCATCCGATTGCAAGGTTGCAAAGGTTTCTAAGTTGAATTAATGGGCGGAAAATGATCCAAAAATCGCGAAATTTGCTAAACTATCAAATGATCATATTTATGAAAGCGAATTTCGAGATTACAATGCAAGCGTTGGTAAATTGAAGATGCTAGGAGGTGTAAAATAATGGGTAAAAAAAATCCCAAAATTTTAACATTTTCCATTTGAGCCTAGATTATGAAGAAGACTTAATAGACGGCAATTGTAGACTGGGTAATTAGGTTAAAACGGTCTAATTGTCGGGAAATTCGCCAAAATTTCATATGAGTTTAGATTATCATGAAGACGGGTAAATTGAAATGATGATCGAGCGTGATTTTTCATTGGATTCCCAACCATAAGAGAGGGTATTATAAAAACGAGCAACGAGATGCATGATTGAAAACTAACCGAGAAATGCATGCGTGAGCCCGTTCTTCGAATGCGAACGAGCAACAAGAAGCTAGAATGGAAACCGACCGAGAACTGCATGCGAGAGCCCGTCCATCGGAATTGAACGAGTCAATTAAAGAAAAAATTAACAATTGCAAAATGCACAAAAACAATTATTTCCGTTGGTTTACTTTTATACCCTTGCAGAGGGTATTATAAAAATGTTGTGGACGTTTGTAACGCATTGAAGGAAGCATCTCCGATCACATAAAGTATATATATTCTTGATCAGCATGACGAGCTGAGTTCATTTAGGCATGTCCGTCTGTCCGCCTGACGTCCGTCCGTCTGTGTGTTTCTATGCTATCTCCTCCGTCAGTTTTAAAGCTATCCTCACCATACTTTGCACAAAGTCTTTTGGTACAAATACGCTGCAAATTTGTCGGAACCGGCTGGATCGGATGACTACAGCATATAGCTGCCATAGGAACGATCGGTCGAAAAACTAGTTCTAGTGAGAAAAACTTTTTTGTTTTGAATGAAAACGTCCTTATCATTGGCATTCACTTATTATATATACTTTTACACAATTCTACAAATTTTGGTCGAAGTCGGATGACTCTTTGCTGTTGGCGCCAGCATTGCATTAATTAGCCATAAAAAGCTTCTCAAACTGACGTTCGGAATCGGCTTTAAACTGTAGGTCCCTTTCTCTTGTGCTAAAATTAGAAGCGCACAAACCAAGAGATTGAGAGAGGCTCGGCTTTGGCCCTTAGGGGCTGTGTCATCTTGACAAGCTAATTTTACTTGAACTGATAGCATATAGCTCCCATAAGAAGGATCGGTCAAAAAACTAGTTCTAGTGAAAAAAACTTTTTTGTTTTTAATGGAAACGTCCTTATTATTGGCATACACTTATTTTATATTCTTTTGCGTAATTTTACAAAGTTTGGTCGAAATCGGAGGACTATAGCATATAGCTCCTATAGGAACGATCAGTCGAAAAACTAGTTCGAGTGAGGAAAACTTTTTGTTGCCTGAGTAACGGGGATATCGAAGTCGGGCAGGACCAACTTTAACTTACGCTCTCGTTTCATTTTATGAACGGCTTGTTTCAAGAACGGTTTCAAACCAGCTTAAACTAAATCAAATGTGTAGAGATTTTCATCCAAAGCCAAACATTATTTCGAATTTTGTAAAAGAAACATATCAGCGCAGTTCTTAGGATCCGTGCGACGCCGAGTATATCGGGGGTGTCCTGGAAATCTCTAGAGATTTTGTCTTCGGTTGGTTTGCAAATCGCCCGAAAAATCCGTCGGTGTCCCAGAACTTCAAGAGATTTCATTTTCTTAGTGGGAAAGAGAATTGGTCCAATTGGGCTCATAATAATTGTCCATCTCACAAAACAGGGCTGCATCACGCACAAAAAAATTCCCCTTATAAATTTCCCCTATTAGTTTTGAATTAAAATGATGTTAAACGGAAATCTGTTAGCTGTGGCATAAGTTATATGATTTATGCTAATATTATAATTTAAGTTTAAGTCGCGTTACCCAAAATTAACATGAAAAATTTAAAAATATTTGCGCGCCAATCATTACGCAGAATTTGCCAGCCCTTGGCACGTTTGTTGTTGTTGAATTTCCCATGCGGCTCTAATGAGGCCGGTGGCGCCATCTAGTGGCACGACGGTTTTGATTGATATGGCAGCCTTCGGTTGGTTTTGCGAAAAATTATTAACAAGCTAATTTCAATATTAAATCAAATTAAACATGTTATTTTATTGATGCAGCCTATCCAGTAAAAAAATGTAGTTTACATTTCCAAAATTAATTTTACTTATCAAAATAGTTTTAGCGGTGAATTTAGCAAAATCTCTACCAAAATAACTAGAGATTTGAAACCAACCGAAAGAGATTTCTAGGACACCGAGAATTGGTTTTGGGTTGGAATTTGGTTGGAAGAGATTTGTAGGACACCGCCGTATATGTAGCTATACAGCTAGGTTTATAATAAAATCAATGGAGTTTATTATAACTTTTCTCTGGGTATGGGGAAAAATACAAACGGATAATTTATACTTGAATAGCAGAACAGAGTTTTCTCCATGCCTATCCTTCGGCCTCACATAAAAAATATATTTTATCCTTACATTGACGATCATTCATGGCTCCATTATTCGTCACTGAAAACAACTCTATGCAATGTTCCGCGCTATTATGATTATTCGGTTCACCTGGACGCCATTGTAAAAAGTTAGCACGATTGCCAGAGGTTTGAGATATATATTCATCCTCATTGATCAGATCAGTGATATCTAACCAATAATTTCGATTTTCTGGCAATTTCTCCATGACAGCCTCCAATTCCTCCTTGTTTTGCAAACTGGCCAAATGTCCTCCTAATTGACGACACGCTTGAGCAGCACCAAACCAATTAACCCGATGGTGAGATTCAATATAGTAATATTTTGAGCCGATTTTTTGAAAATTCTTTGGTATTTCAGTTTGAATTTTCTCTTGCTGAGTCAACTTTCGTTCGGCTTCCTTAATGGCGGCTTCGTTCGTGGCTATCTTCTGCTGTTGGGCTTTCATTTCGGCTTCCAGTTTTTGAAGTCTATTCTGGGAATCAACCAGCTTGTCTCCATCGCAGGCTTCCCAACGCTTTTGATTGGCCGATATGTGGTTCAATATGGGCTTTAGGATATTGAAACAATAGTTACCGCATTGGTCCTCTAACTCTGGACTCACACTCAGAGGATGGTTCTTTGAAGGGAAGTGAATGTAAATAAATTTAAATTACTTATGAATATGAATAAATTCACTTACCAACGTGCTGGTAACCGATCCCAGGCAAAATGAGGCAATCAGAGGAAATAAAAAGGCTATTTTATAGTCTGACATTTTCCGCAGATCCACTCCATACGAAATGTTGCAATACAATGAACGCCATAAAAGCCAGTGCAGCTTTATCAAACAATTTAAATATGTCGTATTTTTTTATACCCCTTACTTGTATAGTAAAACGGGTATACTAAAGTCGTGCAAATTAATATAAAAACCAAAAGAATGCATCTCCGATCCCATAAAGTATATATATTCTTCATGATCATCAAAAGATTTAGCCCTGTCTGTCTGCGGAGGTATACGAATAACAGCTTGTGTCATATATTTCTTCAAATAAAATAAAATGGACACATTTTTCGAATTTACCATATTTGTAGTCAGCATGCGCTGTCTGCTAAACTAGTGTTAATATGTTAACATCAGGGATGCAAACCGATCGGAAATAAGGACTGGTTCGGTTCAGTGGTTCACACAGTTTTTGAACAACCTCACAGTGGGCGAATCGGCCGTGCTAGCGGGTCGAAATTAAAATTTTGGAAATTGGAAAAACGTTAATTTTTTGTTTCTTATCGGTTACCGATACTTTAATTAGCTTATTAAAGTTAATCTTAAGGCATTCCGATATATATCTGAACAGCTGTGAGCTGCCAAACAGAACATATGTTTTGGCAAGTGCGCCATAATTTTTCCCGCATTTTTGAATATTGTGTTGATTTCGCTGTGAAATATAAAGTACTCATTGGATTACCTAACAGCTTGGTCTTATATTTAGGTATGTATTAAACAAAAGTCAATGTAAGTGACCCGTCCATATATGTTTTACTTGTAAGACGTAGTGAAAGTTACTCGTATTAACAGCCTTCCCTTAGTAGTCAACAACTGTCTTTCGTGGAGCAAAACTAAATATGTTCACAAATGTCCTTGTTTAAAAACTTCCGAGATTACCTGCTAATATGTGCTACCCTTTCATTCATTGAACCTTCTAGGCGCAATGTCAGTATCAAAACGCACAAAGAAGTTATTTGCTATGGGAAACTATGTTTACGATACAGTTTTAAAGAACATAACCTGCAGTGGGCAGGACCGTATCGAAATTGGTACAAAATATCGAAAGTTTACTAATAGGCTTATTTTAAAATGGAAAAGCAGTGCAAGAAACAGGGCATATTTGGAGAATGTCAACCAAGAATGGCTAGATATGCCACTAGAGTTGGTTGAACTGCAAATGAAAGTATATAAATTGTTTTACGCAGCATCCTTTGGTTTCCCTTTACTTTACCCACGGACTTTCCTATTCTCTGCGTTTTTTGCAGAGAAGTTAGGGCATGCAAAGCTGCAGCGCCAAGGCAAATAATTAACTAATTCTTTATCTTATAGCTTTGCCCATGTCTTTTTTGCAAAACTATTAAGCGATAGAGATTTCGATCAGCCCGATATTTTATATCGCACTAAGGCCCGATTTCTCAAAGGTTCCGGTTGGCCAACCGCCAGTCAAATTTGTTCCTCCAGTTGACAAGCGGTCAAGTGATTTGGTTTTCTCAACAGCAGTTTCATCCGATATCGATAAATTCCTATCGCTGCGTTAGGGTGACCAGTCATGGTCAACAAATTAGGTATTTTTGTTATGGCTTTTTTAAAGCTATTAAATGCTGCTGGTAATATTTTTGCGAAAATTTTATTAAAATTGATTGCGATGAATCAAAAGCTACAGCTGGGGACACTTGCTTACCTGACGGCTATCAAAGGACGCTGACTACACAGAAGTCAGCCGCAGTGATAAGGAAGTTGCTACATTAATAAGAACGCTGCGCCGCCAAGGCCTGCTAACAATCCAAATCAAAACAAATTGAATCGCAAATGAAGTCAATGCTTTAACTTAATATCTTATCCTAGCATAAACTATTTTAAATTTAGATTTTGTCAACCTGAATTATTGAACAAATGTGGCATAATACAGATCAGTTAAGTAATTAGGCCTCTTCCTGTACTCACTTGCATTTTTTATACGTTGCTCTGCCTTTTCAAATTCCATTTTCATTGCGTGGAGTTGAAAAACTCGTTTATTCATAAACATTTTGAGGCAGCAAATAATAAAATAAACAAATCAAATGTTGGAACCAGCTGTTAGCGATAAAATATATCGATAATTCCATCGGCACTGAACTCGCGGTTAACTTTAACCAGTGCTCGAGCAGCGGTTAAGTCTGTTCCTCCGGTTGCGCCACACACAGCATGAGATACGTAAATTCGGTTAAACTGCCTGTCAAGTTGACTAACCGCACATTGAGAAATCGGGCCTAAGTCGATTATTTGACAGCTGCTATAGACAAACATATTGTTTTGTGGGTAAACACAAAATTTTCGCAAACCAAGTTTGCGAGTGTGAACACTAAACCAAATTTAATGAAAACTTTCGAAGTTCCGACAAATTTGTTTGCAAATTTGGACACAGTTCCGACAAACTTAGCCATGACAGTTTGTGCAAATTAATTTGCCCGTGTGAACTTAGCTTAAGGCTACTTTTCGGAATCTACTTTTCTATGACAACTATACTATATAGATGTCGGATTCGACCAAACTTGGTGGAATAATAGGAAAGCATAGTAAACTTAGAAATACGAAGTTTGACAGCGTTTCCATTGAAAACAAAAGCTTTTCGACCGATCATTCCTAAGACTGCTATATGCTATAGTCATCCGATCAGGCCGGTTCCGACAAATGTGCAGCGTATATGTACCAAAAGACTGCGTGCTCATTTTGGTGAAAAATAATTATACCCTTGCAGAGGGTATTATAAAATTGTCCGGATGTTTGTAACGCATAGAAAGAAGCATCTCCGACCACATAAAGTATATATATTCTTGATCACCAGCCGACTGGTTTATTTAGCCTTGTCCCTTGTCCGTCCACCGTCTGTCCGTCTGTCTGTCTATGCTATCTCGCTCCGTCGAGTTTTGAAAAAGCTATCCTCACCCAAACTTCTGAACCGTTTCACTAAGTTTGGTCAAATCGGTGCTGAGCATAATAGGACATCGGTCGACTATATTTTTTAGAAAATCATTTTATTAAGTTTGGTCGAAATCGGATGACTATAGCATATAGCTGTCATAGGAACGATCGGTCGAAAAACTAGTTTTAGTGAGAAAAACATTTTTGTTTTTAATGAAAACGTCCTTGTCATTGGCATACACTTATTTTATATACTTCTACACAATTCTACAAAGTTTGGTCGAAATCGGATGATATAGCATATAGCTCCCATGGGAACGATCTTTTTTGTTTGTAGTGAAAACGTCATTTTTATTGGCTTATTCTTATTTTATATACTTTAACACATTTCTACAAAGTTTTATCAAAATCGGATGACTATAGAATATACCTGCAGTATGAATGATCGGTCGAAAAAGAAGTTCTAGTGAGAAAAACTTTTTCGTAATAAGTTTGTTTCCATGATTTCACCAAGTTTGGTCGAATCAGAAATCAGAAAAGTAAGTTCAAAAGTATCTGTTAGAAAAACTTTTTGTTTTCAATGAAAGCTGCAAGGGTATACAAAACTTCGGCCGCGCCGAAGTTAACTTTCCCCTATTTTTTTTTTTTTGGGACTTTTAATAGTAGCAATAGTTGTAGTGGTACATCTAGTTTGTATTGTGACCGTTTATAAGGGGAAAGTGTCCCTACCTGGCTCAGGAATGAACTGCGTTCGTGAGCGTCGAGCGTGCCTCATCGAAAATAACACATCGTTCAGAAGCGTATAGAATCTCGAAAAGTTAATCAATTTGGATTCTACAAAATGGATTCTATTCCAGAAATACAAGAATTAAGAAAACTAAAGTGAAATATATATAAAAGTAAGGTTTTTCTTAATTACATTCGAAAAGTTTAGAAAAGAATGTCCCCCCCAGTCAAAACCCCATCAGATCCCACTCTCAAACATAATAGAAATTGTTTATACAACTATTTCACTTTTCTAAAGTACTTTGGCCCGCTGAGCACGAAAATCGAGATGAAAAAAAAACTGCCGAATAGTTATCGAGATATTTTCGATAAAGGGGGTTTTCCGAAGCTGCCTCCACCAAAACTAGCATAACTTTTGTTTTTGCTCCGATGAAAAGTTTTAAAAAAAAACCTAGCGAAAGTTTCGTTTTCGGCTAAAATGTGAAAGGCTGAGTACTTTTATTGCTAAGGTCTCAAATGTAGAAAAAACTGATTTTTGAAAAAATTTGAAAATTTAGAAATAAAGTGCTGTATGTAGTAAACAATTTGTTTATTTGTTTTACTATTTCCACCCCCCTAATGCACTATTAATTCCGCCATATGATCCGCCATTTGTTTTTCTGAATTTTGACTTCGAATTCGTACCGGGCCAAAACCCCCCAACTTCCAAACAAATACTTTTCGACTTTTGGCTGCTTTTAGGGATTTGGGACCACTGTGCACGGCGCTGTTAGTATTGAGGATGTCGAAACATTTTGCTACCTGAAGTGTCTCCATGCGGGCTGACAGATGTGAGGCACGCATCTCAAAGCTGAAACGCGTTTCGCAAACTACACCGGTGTGGTGCTCCCGTTCGTATCGCTGACAACGACCGAACCAGCGTAAAGTCGGTTCTGTTATACAGCTCAGAATCCTGGATAGTTCCCGATCTAATAAGCAGGAAACTCCAAACTTTTGTGAAGAAATACTTAAGAATAATCTGCCGCATTTGTTGGCCTCTCACCATCACAAATGAAATTCTCCTGGAGCACACTGGAAGCGAGCCCATGACAGCAGAGATAAAGAGACGCAAATGGAATTGGCAACATCGCGAAGAGGGTTCTGCAGTGAAACCCTCTAGGCAGCCGGCAGAGAGGTCGTCCCCCGGCGCACAACCCATGCAGAAACCCGAACATGTTGGAACGAACTATAGGACCTGGCTTTAGACAGGAATTGTTGGAGGAATTTGGTTTTCGCCCTATGCTTCTCCTAGGAGCGATATTCTTATTGTGTATTCAAATTTGTGCAATTCAAATATCAAGGAAATTAAAACAAGGAAGAAAGTCGGTCAAGCCCGACCAACCACTTTGGGCGCGCGCGCTCCCGATATAAACGACCAGGACACCCCAGCAATATGATAAGACCACCGCTTATTGCTTATACTCTTTAAGGTTGTTACTACACACTAACCTGTACCTTTGTACAGTATAATAGGAAGAAAAATGCACGCGCAAAAAACTGCATTGCCCTTGCGTACATCGAAAACTACGCGGGACTCCGGGGTGACCAGAATGACTTAACATCATTGTGATTGCTTGATATTATGTTAGAAGTAAGGAACTAGACTGTTTTAATTTTATTTGCAATTTAAACAATCCTCGTCTTAGTAGTCAGATGGGTATCGGGCGATATATTTGTCCCGCGACCATCTCTAATTTCCTCTCTCTCAATATTGTGTATGTGGGAAAGGGAAGGGGGGAAAATGAGAGCGTCCCAGTTAGCTGCAAGAATCCAATTGGATCTAATGAGCTAGCCATAGCTGTTAGGTTTTGTTTAGGATTTCGTTGTTGGAATTACTCAGACAATATATTTTTAGGTTTAATTCATTTAAAAGGTGGAATTTTTGGCGGGCGGGGTCTCACACCCACAACGATCCAATATGAATCGTTAAATAAAAATTTGTCCTAAAATATTGTTGGCTATCACTTTGCTGTGTAGTCGTTGCTCATATATACATACATCTACATACATATGTATGTGTTTTGCTGCTGCAGGAGCAGCCCAGATATATTGAATTTTAGTTTGCTCATATCTTTACTACCGTTCATCCGATCGGTTCGATAAATAATCCTGATTACTAAATATGTCCAGAAGGAACGAACCTTCTATCTATAAAACTGTGGGAGATATTACGTTTTTTCCAATTTGCGGGGGCGGGAGGGGGCGTGCTGGGAGGTGATGACGAACACAATGCCGCCTCTGGGGAAGTAGCGACACCACCAATCGATAACATAGAGATAGATCCGCCGGACCATAATAAAGTCTGGTTAGCCATAAAAAGGCTAAAAAATAACAAATCTGCTGGCGCTGATGAGCTGCCCGCTAAATTGTTCAAGGCTGGTGGTGAGGAGCTGGTAAGGTGCATGCACCAACTCCTATGCAGAGTATGGTCCGAAAAAAGCATGCCCGAAGATTGGAATCTAAGTGTACTCAGTCCAATATTTAAGAAAGGAGACCCTGCGGTTTGCGCCAATTACCGCGGGATCAGTCTCCTTCCCATCGCATATAAGGTTCTATCATGCATCCTATGTGAACGTCTAAAGCCGAGAATAAGTGAACTGATTGAACCTTATCAGTGTGGCTTTAGACCTGGCAAATCCACAACGGACCATATATGCACATTGCGACAAATCCTGGAGAAGACCCGAGTGAGAAATACCGACACCCACCACCTTTTTGTTGACTACAAAGCCGCCTTTGACACGCCGATTAAGTCAAAGTTCTTTGAAGCCCTGTCTACCTTTGGCATTCCAGCAAAGTACGTTCGACTTTGCATGATGACGTTGCCGCTCCGAGTCGTTCGATTCCAAAAGAGGTTTTAGGCAGGGTGATACCTTATCGTGCGACTTCTTTCTTTGGAACCATCTTTACCAGATATAACATGCTCCTTGCGTATGCCGATGATATTGATATCATCGGCAAAAGGGCAATCTGTGGTAAAACGGGCGTTCTCAGAGATAGAGAAGCAGTCAAAACTTATGGGCTTAGCGGTAAATGAGGAAAAGACGAAATACCTAAAATCAACGCGCAGTAAGTCAACGCTTGGACAATCTGTTACAATGGGAGACTACAACTTCAAGGTTGTTAAGGAATTTGTCTCCCTCGGGACGACGATAACCAGCGACAACAACACCAGTCTGGAAATCCGAAGAAGAATTACTCTTGCAAACCGATGTTATTACGGGCTCAATAAGGAGTCCAAGAGCAGAGCCCTCGCGGAAAACGAAAATTGCGCTATACAAGTCGCTTATCATCCCAGTCCTGATATTCGGCGCAGAAGCATGGACAATGTCAAAAAAGGATGAGGCGGCAATTGGCGTATTTGAGAGAAAAGTTTTTCGGAGGACGGACATGGCTATATCGACTCGGCTGTTGATGCTGATCAAGAATATATACACTTTATGGGGTCGGAGATGCTTCCTTCTGGCTGTTACATACTTTTGCACAAACTTATTATACTCTATATACCTTTGGTACAGAGTATAAAAAAATGTTAATTTTAAGAGAAGGCTATTAAGGAAGAAATGGTCTTTCACTGAATAACGGGTATATCGAAGTCGAGCAGAGCCGACTTTGACTAACGCTTGTGTTTTATTTTAATTTTTTTTTATCGTTTTTATATGTACACTTTAATGTTTGCTTATATGAGTGAGAAATTGTCGTACTTTCTGGAAACCAAGATTATAGTCTCGAAACGCAAGCGAAATGTCAACAGCAACGAAAAAATCCCAACTCTAGATACTCGCATTTTAATACAATACTCGATTATAAAATAATCTTTTGGCGTTTTACGTAGTATTAGTAAGTGAAATACTTGATCAGCTCGCAAAGACTTAAATGGAGCATTTTACGAAAGGTTTGCCCACAATTGTAGTTAAGGCACAAAAAAGATTGATTCATTAACAATCGCAAACTGCCTTGGTTGTGGGATCAGTTTTCGACAGTTTGTTACCTTTAAGTTCTGAGAAACTATCGTAAAAGATATCGCTTTAAGGGCTGTCGCCACAAGTCTTATTCGTGGAAGTCTTGCGTTGAAGGCTTGCTGAACTCGATGTAATCTTAGTATCTTTAAACAATGCGCAAAAAAAATTTGCAATGATAACTGCTTTTCTTTTAAGCCACACTCAAAAATGGGAACAGGCCCGCATTGATCAAAGTTAAAGTAAGTTGATTAAAGACAGTTCTTTTGAAAACGATTTTCATATATTTAAGTGTCTTTTGTTGCTTATTTATTAATATTTTTGTTGCTATCATAAATCAACTTTGTGCTGGCTTTGAGCACAAAAGAAAGTGTTGACTTTAGTCATAATTAGCATAAACATTCATTTACCAAACTATGGGGAATCGTTTCAAAAATGTTTCTTTTGTTTTATTTTAATTAATGGTTAATTATTTAGAATAATAACAGATCAGATTACAAGCATTAGTCACGCAAGTTGCGAAATTTATGGATATGCAAGACAAAGATAGAAATATCTCTATTATTCTTTGGGTAACCCCTTATTGGTTTTGTTTCTTTTGAAAAAAAGAGACTCAGGAAGTCCATTTAACTTTCTCTCTTTTAGAAATGATCAGTCTGAGTCAGTTGGAAATTATAATATTTATTATTGCATTAGTAACCGAACAGCTGGAATTTAATTAGACCTGCCACACATGCATGTGTAAGCCCATCATTAACTGAAGAAGTCGTTGACTTTGAGCGGCAGCATTCATGTTGAGAGGGTGCCCTCTTAAAATGACCCCTCGGAGCATGTCTAATGCTTTCTCCCGCTGCTTTCAATGATTAATTTTAATGCTGCCAAATGAATATTAAGCTTAAAATTCCGGTAGCGGAGAACATGCAAAAATCAGTTTGGGCCAAATTTAAAATTTAAATTCTAAAAATGTTTGGCCCGCAGCTAAAAAGACAAACAGAAAGCCCCACACTTTCGTCAGCGTGAGAAAGACAAATTGAAGCTAATGCTCAAAGCTTTTTCCCTTTTACTTGCACCCAAAACCGGAGCGAGCGAAATCCATACTTAATTATTTGCATAAGTTAAACACTGCGTTCGCATTTGGGCATTTTGTTTTAGTCTTCTTCATCGTTTGGCGAATTCTTCTTTTGCATATCATTTCGGTCAGGTTTGGCTTTGGTGATGATCTATGCTTAGACTGGGGTGAAACTTTAGGTCAGAGCAGACCAAAATCTATTGGTTAATGTGAGTTAAAGATCAGTTGAGTTTTGCAAGCCTTTGAGAGCGTTCCGTGCGGTTTCGTCGCTCTAGTAGAATGCATATCGGTTCGTTGTTGACAGTTGGCGTTGTGTTCACCCTTCATTGGGCTGTTGAGGCACGCGTCAGTGGGAGGCTTTACGATGAGGAAAAAGATACCATAATTGAGTTACCCAAATTGGGTTCCATTCAAGGCAAAATAGTGGAGACTTCCTGGACAAAGCGAGAGGTTTTGCAATTTGTGGATGTTCGTTATGCTGAACCACCGACAGGAGAGCATCGATTTAAGGTGAGTTCTACTAAAGTAGACTTTTTGAGCAGGCGTCGGTCTTCCTTTCCGTCGATATCTATATTGAAATAAGCGCACGGTTGAGTATTTATGCGGACTCCAGCCTTCCTTCCGACCTGTTGCTAAGCAAGACTATCGATTATCGCCTTGTTGCAGTGTAAAAAATTTGATTCGCCGAGACTTACACGATGAAACAATCTTTTTAAAGTTTTCGAATATGCTTTGGTTCGTGGAAAGAGGCTTAGAGGGGCAATCGACAAACTAGCTTACATTTTTAAAATCGAAAGCAATTTCCAAAAACTACGAGGGCCGTCCCAGAAATAGCTGACCATAGGATCCTTTTAGGTCGATACACTTTTCCCAGCGATGTTCAATAGCATCGATACCTTTTTTATAATAAGAACTGTCAAGCTCTTCAAAATAGGCATTAACCTCGGACTCCACCTCTTCATTGTTGCCAAATCTTTTTCCTTCGAGCCATTTTTTCAAGTTTGGAAATAAGAAATAATCATAGGGAGCTAAGTCTGGCGAATAAGCCGGCCTAATTGCATTTTGCAAAATGAAAATGAAATAAGACAGCGCGGCCTTCTTCAATTTTTTAAAATGAATTAAGGCCTCGATTACAAAATGAAACTTGGCCGCGCGTTCTAAATTCATTCTATGTAATGAATTTAGGCCGCGATGTCCAAATGATATTACACCGTGCGGCCTTAATTCATTTCACGAATGAAATAACACCGCCCATGGCCATATGCGATTGCAGCCTAGAATCATTCATAAAAACAAATTTAATTTTGTGATCGGCCATAAAAAAATACATTCAAGACTAGAAAATTCTATCAAAATTCATTTTGCATTAATAGTGACATTAAATGTAAAATTATCAGCCATGCTCCCATTTTCGCATCCGCAAAAATCTTGCTATTTGGAGAGCAAATTTGGTCAGAAAACCGGTTTCAAATCGCAAAACTTTTGCGAATGTTGAAATGGAAGCATGGCTGTATAATCGCTTTTTCACATTTCGTATTATTTTACGAAGTTAACATGTAAGAAATTATGATTATACATTATATGAAGAACGGTTTTTTCGAATTTAATTTTGACTTTCATATGTTATCGCAGTAACATAATTGCATTCAATGTGGTAGGGTCCATAAGACTTTTAAGCGGATTCATTATAAATTTCAAGCCAGTGAATAGGCGTACCACGCCAAACTGCGTAGCTGGAACCAAAAGCATAACTTTTGAAATTTCATACAATTCTGAGAACCACCACTTTAGAATGTTTTCATGGTTTTGAATACGTTTCTGTGCAAGAAAAATGTTTATGAACATGAAAAAACTGATGTGTTCTTATCACCAAATTTATTTTCTTGCAATTTTTTGCTCAGGACTTAGCATTACGTCATACATTGTTATGAAAAATGGGTTTCTGACGCTTTTCTATTTCATAAACGAGCGAATTCGCTTGACTATATATAAATAAGTATTTCCAATTTGCAGTGAATCCAAATGGAATAAAAGTCACCCAAATCTACATTTTCGAAATAAAGTTTAGTGTTGGCCTCCTCGGCTGGCTATAAAAAGCGTACAGTTTCGCGAACTGAGTCCCACATGTTGTTATTTGCGTCCGCAAAATTGAAGAAATGTTGAAGATGTCTAATGATTCCTTCTTCGCTTTACAAACATCAGACCAAAATGACGATGCGCTCTGCAAAGGTAAATAAGAAAAACCGAAACCGTACCGGTACCAACGTTTCGGTTCTGTTCCGGTTCTATCGGTTCCAATAATAACGGTTTTGGTACGTGATTTGAAACGGTTAACTTCGGTTAACGGTTCCGGTACCAGTATCAATCCCTGGTTAAAAACGTTAAAAAATGATAAATTCTTACCAGTTATCATGGCATTTTTTCTACTCTGTACCAAAGGTACACAGTGTATAAGTTTGTGCATAAGTATGTAGCAGGCAGAAGAAAGCATCTCCGACCTTCAAAAGTATATCTATTCTTGATTAGCATCAACAGTTGAGTCGATTTAGCCATGTCTCCGTCTATCCGTAGGAACAAACAAATCTCAGAGATGGTAGAGATAGAGGTTTGACATATATGAGACAAAAATTTAGTATACTTTCAGGCAGAACAAGTTTGTTTTTAATTTTTGCCACGCCCCCTCCCGCCCCGAAATTAGAAAATGCGTCATATCTCCCAGAGTTTTATAGACAGAAGGTTCGTTCCTTCTGGACATATTTAGTAATCAGGATTACTTATCGATCCGCCAAAGGAATGGTAAGGAAAACAAACCATTATGGGCAGCACTGGTCGCGTGCCTTTTTCGAGCGAGTTAACCTTACCCCCACTGCAAATGCAATTGTGTGGCCGGGTGGCTCAGCGGCTAGTGTGCGCGACCGCTGTGCAAGAGGTCGTGGGTTCGATCCCGCCTTGGAACATCTAATGAAAAGTTTTTTCTTTGAATAAACTTTACACCCGGTCACGCCTCTCTGCTGTTGGCGCCAGCTTTGTAGTAATTAGCCATGAAAAGCTTCTCAAGCTGCCGTTCGGATTCGACGTTAAACTGTAGATCCCTTTCTCTTGTGCGAATATTAGTAGCGCACAAGCCAAGAGATTGAGAGAAGCTCGGCTTTGGCCCTTTGGGGCTGTGTCAACGTGACAAGCCTTGGGGCTGTGTCAACTAGACAAGCCATTTTACTTTACTGGTCGCAACGGTGATGGGCAGCACTTCACAGATACAGAGTATGTTATAGTCGGGCTTGACCGACTTTCTTTCTTGTTTTTTTGTTAATTCTGGTCAACCTTGGCATACGTTCCACGTTGACGCAATATGTGGTGGCGTAAGCTAAATTACTTACGTCGCAAGTCCGTCTAGGACTTAACACTTAGGCCAGCCGCAAACTGACAGCTGAGCGGAGCGTGTCACATCAGCTTTAGTAAATCAAACGCACAGAGCACGCAGCGAGCGCGCACACCAAAAGCTTAGCGGAGCGGAGAATTTTGTATGTAAAATTCGTAAGCTCCTCTTGATCTACTCCGCTCCGGTTACTGTGTGCGGGGGGCATAAATTCCTATTCCCAGGAAGGATAAGTCACTGGCCCGGGCCCAGGCCACCATGTGGGTAAATTTTGGCCAGACAGCAAAGGAATCCTCGGGAACGAACTAGCTGATGTAGCTGCTAAAGATGCGTCAAAGTCGCCCAACTTTACCGTCATTCCCTGCATAGATCGTGACATACAAAAAGCCATAGAGCCCCATCTTTACACCCGTAATGCAGACAACTGGGCAACTTTCCAACACAGCTACAAGTCTTTTAATCCAATCCAGGAAAAAATCCGATACTCCGCAAACTGTCATCGAAATAAAAGTCGAGTGTTTGTCCGCCTTTGTATTGGACACTCCACCATTTTTTTTTTTTAAAACCAAGCCGCCTTGCCACCTATGTGGACAAGAAATGTCCACAACACACCTACTGGATAGCTGCCCACATTTGGAGAAAATCCGGAAGATTCACTTCCCAACAACAATACCCTCAACATACCTCTTAATAGCCTCCAACGAAAATATAGACAGAATTTATAAATACCTCAAACATTGTAGCCTATTAAAACATATTTAAAAATCAAACTCATTAAGTAGAGCCGAAGGCCTCGACGCTAGTGCTCTTTCCCTTTATAATTAATAATAATATTATTATTAGTTAATGTATTATAGTTAATTTTAAAATAAATAAATAAATAAATAAATTTTTAATTTCGGCCACGCCCCTGCCCCTTCAAATTGAAAAAAACGTCATATCTCCCACAGTTTTATAGATAGAAGCTTCGCACCTTCTGGATATATTTAGTAATCGAGATTACTAATCGATCCGCCCAAAGAAGTATCATTAGATTAATTGCATAACTTTGGTGAAGCTCCTAATACCCTAAATGGTCAATGTTGTTCAAAGGCAGTTGCTTGTAGAAAAATTCCCATAATCCGTGAACCCAGGCTTCGTTGCTAAAACCGAAAATGCAGTTTGGTCTATTTTTGACTGACGAGTGCCATCTCTCAGGGTGCCCTGACGAATGCCCATTATGTTATCAGAAATTTTGTTTTGAATAAAACTCTACCGCTCCTAAAGATAATTAAGAATTTTTGGTTGACCCCTTCTGGAAAGAGCATAATCAATCGTATATACGCGATTTTTTGATATTACGAGCCCAATGATCTTGTCTGGGCTTGCTGAATTTTGTAAATTTTTATTTTGAACCATTAACAATTAATTTAAAATTGTTGTCGCTTTGTGTTGCTAGTACAAAAGTACCCATAGACCGCGAACCTAGAGTACAGTTGAAAAACTGTTCATGAGGTGATCGATTCATTGGTATAGGCCACACTGAATATTAGACAGGAAGCCAGTTAGCACTTACTGTATGAATATTTCCTAATAAAAAACAGTCACAAAAGATTTCCTAATACTTTTCTCTCTCCCAACAGCCACCTCGACCCATCGAGCCCTGGGAGGATATTATGGATGCCACCGCTGAGAAAATTGGGTGTCCCTCTGTGGTATCCATGGATTCGCTGCGTAAATTGGACGATGTTTTGGATGTCGAGGATTGTCTCACCATGACCATTACCACTCCGAATGTGACCGGCAAGTTTCCCGTATTGGTTTACATACACGGCGAGTACCTGTACGAGGGCAGCAACTCTGAAGCCCCGCCCGATTATTTACTGGAAAAGGATGTAGTGTTGGTAACGCCACAATATCGTTTGGGTCCATTTGGATTTCTGTCTACCAAGACCGATGAAATTCCCGGCAATGCGGGCTTTTTGGACATATTTCTGGCTCTACAGTTTATCAAACATTTCATCAAGTACTTTGGGGGCGATGCGAGTCGTGTGACAGTGGCTGGACAAGTGGGTGGTGCGGCTATAACACATCTGCTGACGCTTTCACCCATGGTGCAGCAGGGTCTCTTCAGTCAGGTCATCTATCATTCGGGCTCAGCCATTATGCCCATTTTTTTGGAGGATAATCCACGCAAGCATGCACAGGAGGTAGCCGAAAAGGCTGATTGTCAGATGGTGACGGTCAGGGACTTAAATAGATGTCTAATGGAGCTGACGGCTTTGGAACTGCTGACCGCTTTTATGCAACATGCGGTAAGTAGAGAATCTCAAAGAGTTGGTTTAGAATAATAATCTTCTTTTATAGTTAGAGAAATCGGATCTGGGTATAGGACATACCGGCGGCATACAGTTCACTATAGGCGGCCCCAGTGGTGTGTTACCCAAACATCCCTATGACCTGATGCTAGAGTCTAATTTCTCCTATCCGGCCATGGGCGGTTGTCCCAAAAACGCCGGCACTCGAGTCTTGAATGAAATTGTGGAGAACGATTTCGAGGGCAAGATACCGGATGATGAGTACGACACCTACAACTATATCGATCATGTCATAAGACAAGTGGTGGGCACGGATAAGACCATGTTGCTGACCAGTTTCGTCACACATGACTTTTTCAATCGCCAGCTACTGGAGAATGGCACCTTCGATACACTCATTCCCAGGCTTGTCGATGTGAGTCTCTGTAACAACTCAATGTGGCCAATTGTATATCTTCTTCCTCTCTTTCCTAGGTGGCTGGTACCTTGAATCACAAACTGCCTGTGCTACTGGCCCTGAACATGAACAACAAGCACAATCCGGAGAATACTTTCCTTTACTCCTTCGACTATGCGGGCGAGTTTAATCGTTATCGCGAAATGGACGAGGAGACCAATATGCAGAGTCCCTTCCGAGCGGGTGTCTCTCTCACCGACGAGGCCTTGTATCTTTTCCCCTATCCGGATCATGTTAAACGTCTCAGTCCACCCGATGAGACAATGGCCCATCGTATGGTCGATCTATGGACGAATTTTGTCATCACTGGCAATCCCCTGGGTTCCTATCGCACTGGCTATTGGCCACCCATGACTACGCTTTATGGTCCCTACATGAAAATCGACGAGACACTTACCATTGGGGGCAACTACTTCAACGAGTTCTCTGCCACGTTAAGAGACGAGGACCAGGGTCATAGTCTGATACGCGAAATCTACTATCTACGCAATCGGAGCCGAAAAAGGGCCAAGGTGCAGCGAAAGAAGCAAAGGGGATCGGTTGCAGCCAGTAAACTTAGGAAACCGGAGGTCAAAAAGAGCCTGATAAAACGACCAAATCGGAATAAGATACGCTTTTGAAGTTAGGTCAAGGTACAATACAAATTGAAATAGCAAATAATAAAAAAAAATCTATTGAAAATTAGTTGGAGTCATTTACTAGAGTCTGGTGAGGTATTATTTATTGAACGCAACTTTTTAAACCTTGTGCCACAACAGCCAACTTTTCCGCCTTCTGCTTGGCCCTCTCATCTGCAGCGGACTGCTCGACCAACTATCATTGATACACTACTTCTTCCTCTATGTGGTTTATACCCGATCTCGTAGAATAAAGGGTATACTAAAGTCGTGCAAATGAATGTGACAAGCAGAAGGAAGCATCTCCCACCCCATAAAGTATAAATATTCCTGATCGGCATCAACAGCCAAGTCGATATAGCCATGTCCGTCTATCCGTCTGTCTGCCCGTCTGTCTGTATGAACACATAAATCTCGGAGACTAGAAGAGCTAGATCCACCAAATTTTGTGTGTAGACTCCTATTGTCCCTACCACGCCCCCTCCCTCCCCGCAATTAAAAATGCTGAATAACTCTAACAATTTTGAAGAAATCAAGCTCATATATGGCAGTTTAGTGTATGTGCTCAATATCCACAAACTCTAAAAGTTCCTTAAAGATCTGATGACAAATGACAGAGGTATAAAAAAATTGCTAAGGGAAGGCTATACAACATTAATTTCCCTGAGGAACGGGTATATCGAAGTCGGAAAGGACCGACTTTAACTTACGCTCTCGTTTATAACGGAGAATGCGCGAACGATCGTCGGATTTGTCCGCTGGCCAAGCTCGACAACGAAAAATCCGACAGTCTTCATCGATAGGATATGTACTCGGATGGTATGGATTATATGAATTCTCTTTCTTGTTCTCTTCCTCGATCCGTTCCAGCGCTTGTTCTTAATGCTCTTCGGCAGCTGGTTGTTCTGGATGGGAATCCTTTTGCTGAAGCCGCTACTTATCTCTGAAATAGTCTTCAATCATATGTTCCATTTGTTCTCTGCGCTCTATCTCATCTTGCTCTAGCGTTTCCAGTTGTCGCCGAAGTTGCTACATTTCTTGTCTTCTTTCTCTTCTTGTTGTCGCTGCTCTAGCTCACGCTGCTGCTGCTCTCGCTGATCCTGCTCAACTCTTTTCTGTTTCTCGCGCCGCTTTTGTTCTCGCTGGCGCTCGGCTAGTTGCAACTGTTCGCGTTCCGCTTGTTCTCGCCGAGCTTCCTCCTCTCGCTGCTGCTGTACTCGTTGCTGTTGCCTTCGTTCCTAATCGGCACGCAGCTGCTCTTCTCGCTGCTGTTGTTCTCGTTCTTGTTGCTCGCGTAATTGTTGTTCACGCAGGCGTTGCTTTTGCTCCTCCAGTTTCTTACGGTGGTAAATATCATAACGAGATTCTGAGTGCTTCCTAACCACCGGTTGGGTGGGCTGTCTGTTTGCCGGCCTTTGTGCATATGGATTGTAGGCATGCGGATGCGGACGCCTGGAAATCGTGGTGGTAGTCGATGTCATGCTCGTGGAAGCTGCTTTGCTGCCACTTCCGCTGGTAATATTAAAGTACTGTCCATACAACTGAGGCACAAAAGGGCCCTCTGTAAAATCTTTGACCGGTTTCAAAATACTATCTCTAGAGTTGGTAAAACGCAAGTAGGGACCATATTCGGAGGTGGCCCTAGGCCAAACGCCGGCATTTGGATTGGGTATTCCTGTCTGGCCAAAATTTACCCACATGGTGACCTGGGCCCGGGCCTGTAACTTAACCTTCCTGGGAATAGGAACTTAGGCCCCCCGCACACAGTAAGCGGAGCAGAGTAGCACAAGAGGAGCTTACGAATTTTACATAATTTCAAGCTTGCGCTCGGTGCGTTTGATTTACTAAAGCTGATGTGCTACGCTCCGCTCACGGTGATGCTCTGTGTGCCGCTGGCCTTAGTGTAAAGGCCTAGACGGACTTAAGACGTAAGTAATTTAGCTTACGCCACCACATATTGCGTCAACGTGGAACGTATGCCTAGTGTGACCAGAATAAGTAAAATGGCTTGTCTAGTTGACACAGCCCCAAGGCTTGTCACGTTAACACAACCCCCCAAAGGGCCAATCCATGGTGTAATTATATCAGGTGAGGTCATTAAAGTAGGCTGCCTCTTTTTGGGGTACCAGTTGTATGGTGAATAACACTCAGTTGCAAAGGGGATTTCAATGTGGAAGGTTGACTCCACGCATGATTTCTGTTTGAATTTTTGAGTTTATTCAAAAAAATCTCAAATTTGGGCCAAAAATGTTTCATTACATCAAACTTATCATTCTTTAATTTCGATGAATTCCTGAACTTTAAATTCATTTAGTAAGCAGCGAAGTGCGCGGGGGTCCAGTACTATATAATTATAAAGGAAAAATATATTTTGTTTAACTTCTTTCGTTTTATTTGATGGGATGGCAGGCGTTGGAAAAATGACAACACACCACAAGTATCATGCTACCTCTTTTTCTCTTTTTCGCGTAAGGGCGATTATGAGAGGGCAGCCTACTATGCCTACAAGTGTCTGGACTCGGAAGATGTGAGTAGTGTATCAGCTGAACTAAAGGAATTATCTCTAGAAATGTGTACATATTTTAGCGCAAAACGGAGGCCAAGGCTCTGCTCAAGACCATTGACTGGAAACGCAATTCGGATTGGCAAAAGAAACCCAAAACCGCCTCAGCTGTGGCCAGTGCCGAGACCAGTTCCGAGGATGATATGGAATGGGAACTGCCGGATGTGCGTCTTCGTGTACCATTTACCTCCATAACCACCGTAGCGACCACTTCGACGGCCACAACTACCACAGCAGCGGCAGGTACACGCCAGCCGCCTACCTCTCGGTCAGTGGCCGAGGGTCTGCGTCGCAGCCGTACCAGCCTAACGCCCGCCACCACCACCAACACAAGCGCAACGGCACCCATTACCTCCAGCACCACCACAAATGTGGAGGAGGTCCATAATCCCACAGCTGAGCCAGCCACAACCAACACTACGACCACAGAGGATGGTAGCTCCATGGAAATTTCCAGTGTTTCCATAGATTAGGTAAATCATTTTGCTGTTTGCTAGAATACTGAAAATGAAATGAAAAAGTTTATAAAGTTTCACGTTTTCAAGACTCAAAATAACAAAAATTTCTTTATTTTAAACGAAAATATCTAAACCAAAACAAGGTGGAAATTTATGTAGGAAAAAAATTCATACAAACCAAAATTAAAAATTAAAAAAAGTAATATTTTGAGTATTTCAGGAATCTCATTCAGTCCCCGATTGAGAGCGATTGATCTTGAATTTTCCAGTGTCAGAATCCAAGTTCCAACAGAATCATGATGTTGGACAATGTTCCTCACCAGTGCAAAACCGTAGAGCAGCCTTATACTCCTGGGGGTGACGATTTTGGAGGAAGGTGAGAAAATTTGTGAACTTGCAACTGCATTCCCAAGGATTGCCAGACAGATCTGTTTTCACATTACGTGCTGAGAGGAACTGCGTCACTTCATCGTCAAGTGCGTTTAGCGAATTGTTGCGAATATCCAAATAACTGATATTCGGCGGCAGCTGGTTCACCGTTAGACTGGTCAGATTGTTGTTCTTCAAGTGAAGTTCCCGTAGTGTGGAGTTCCTGAGAGTATTTTGAGGCAAGACCGCGAGTTGATTGTCATCCAGTAGAAGCGTGTAGCTGCCCTTGATACTTTTCGGAAGTTTTGGAAAATAGCTAAGACCTTTATTTCTGCAGTCGATTACAAACTGATTCGATGTGCCATTGAAACAGCAAGTGCATTGGTCCGGGCAGGGTCCGTTTAGGTGATGGTGATGTACGGGCTCTTCAAACCGAAAATTCCTTTTATTCCACTCGTCTAATGATTTTAAATAGGTCGTCAAATGTGTATTCTCGCACTTGCTTATCCAGAGAATACCAGCTTGTAATAGTGCTGATAGGCCTAAATTATCTAAGAGAAATGTACCCATTTTCTCATCAACCATTTGAATGGGATTATTTCGAATATCCAAACGGTACAGTAGCGATGGAAGGTGATCAACGGTTAAGTTCGTCAGATTATTGTTTGATAAATAAAGTTCCGAAACATCTGCAAAGCCAGGCCACGAAATGTTAGGAAGTGAAATGAGTTTATTCCCTTCAAACAAAAGAATGGAAGGGGCACTCATTATAGCAGGTAACTCTGGTACTTCCGTTAATCCTTGACCAGTGCAGTCGATGAAAAAGAAGTAATCGTGGTAAGGTCGTTTCGCATAGCAATTGCAGCTCTGGGGGCATCGTCTGTTGTCTATGCCAAGTGTAAAATTACAATATTGAAGATCAAAATAATTATATTTGTATTCTGGACGGTATTTTGGTTGGTACTTGCAAACAAGGGCTTTCAAATTGTTGTACGGAATGATAGTTATGGTAGGGTTTGGTAATTCAAGGTGGATAAACTCTAGCTTTGAATAATTTTGAAAGAGTTTAAGATCTACTTCTCGATCAATTCTTAGACGGACTTCTTCCAGACTCTTTTGTAGAGTGACAGAACTGGAATTAACATGTTAGAATTTTAGTTGGAAGAAAAATAAATTATTTGTATAAATACTACCTTAGAAATGCATAGTCCTCCATGTTACAGCCACGAATAACTAGTTTTTTTATATTCGATTGATTTTCGTCGAAAGGGAAATTTGCAATTTTATATGACTGTTCACAGTCAATATAAATAGTCGTAAATGTTTTATTTTGTCGTACGTAATTATGTATTAAATCATCATTTACAGTTGAGTTGGTTGCCACTTTAATACGCAGCAGACTTCCTTCCTCTCTAAAGGATAATTGTAGCACACGATAGATATTAAAATAACCATTTATATTAAATGCTCGACGATATAGCACGGCCGGAACTATATTTAGACCTTTGTCATCAGCGTTATTAGTTACACTTAGTTTAAAAATCGGCACATTCTCCGAGCTTAGTTTTATAAGCGAGCTTAAGTCCGGCTCAGGTTTGTACCAAAACAGCTGTAAATGATTGTCTTCTAAATAAAGCTGATATTTATTCGTTGTTACGGTATTGCCTGTCTTAGAGCACATCTTAACACCTTCACTGACATTGTCAATTTCGCACTCGCTTCCACAATACAGTTTGCAGTAATCATCTCTGATTTTTAAAATAGTCTTGCCGCAAATAGTTCTGATTATCAAAAGTAATAAGAAAATGACAAATTTATTGTTCGACATTTTGACGTCCGTGCAGAAACCGAGTTCACACTCAACTAAATCAACTAAAAGAATTTGTTAATAGGTTAAGTCAGAATCCAGCCAATCAGCTCCGCAACGATTTTGAAAACTCAGCTCTGATTGTAGAGGCATGCATAATCAAGGTTCAAGCATTATATAATCTATATGCTTATGTAAAGTTCTTCTTCCTAGCATCGTTATCACACATTTGTGCTTGACATAGCTGTTTCAAATCACGCCACACAAATGTGTGATAACGATGCTAGGAAGAAGAACTTTACATAAGCATTCTTTATATAGATTATATGGGGGCATGAAATAACTCCAGGTGAAATAACGCCCGCGGGCCTTATTTCACTCCAAAAAGTGAAATAAAGCCCGCGGGCCTTATTTCACTCCAAAAAGTGAAATAACGCCACTTCAAAAAGTGAAATAAAGCCCGCGGGCCTTATTTCACTTTCAAAAGTGAAATAACACCACTAATGAGTGTGAAATAAAGCCCGCGGGCTTTATTTCACTTTCAGGAGTGAAATAACGCCCACGGGTGATATATTACTTTTTTCTAAAAACTCATAGAATTTGACTGTCATAAAAAAGTAACTAATTAATTAAAGATCCGCTGATTTCTTAAGATGCATCGACCTCCCACTGATCTTCATAGCACAGAGAGAAAAATCCGTTATAAGCGTAACGAAATCATGAATTCTTGTGAACGAAAGTCTGCAATACCGTTTTTTCTTAAATTGGTATTGTGTTGAATTGACAAAATTTTTTTTTTAAAAATTGCGCGATTTTTAAAAAAAAAATTTTGCCTGCGGCGCTACTTTGAACAGTAAGCCGCATAGCAACGTTTCAACGTTTCTAGGTATAAGATCAATTATTGTGATCAATAGACATGGAACCATTTAGGTTATATAGGTCTTTTAAAATTTATAGAAGTAAACCTTAATGGCCATACTACTAATAGTATGTACTAAACAATTTTTTAAGTTTACTCACTTTAATTCGATCCTGAAAATATTGATAGTCAAAGTGACCAGATGACCTTAGTGTGGCAAACTTAATTGAAGGCTATACATTTTTTTCTTTCCCTCAAAAAAATAACAAAGAACGGAGAAAATTGTAAAAGGAATTCTAGTTAGAGATTTAAAACCAACTTTCGAAAGTGCCGGGCTTTATAAATTGATTGAAGATATTCGATATAAGGATGTTTAGTCATCTGTCACCTAGACGAATGAAACTGTTTGGCTCTTGTTTTACTCATCTTTTTTCCTTTTCCTTAAAAAAAACCTGTTTACTTATCATTTTCTTCTTAATGACAACAGTGAAATAACTCCAGCCTGGCTTTATTTCACTTTTGAAAAGGAGATATCGCCATGCCATCATTTTAAAATCTGTACGGAGTGCTATGAAAAATTAGTAGCAAAAGCAAAAAAAAATAATACTTAACTGCTCTGCCCATATTGCAGACAAATAATTGAAGAACATATTAAAATATTTCAATAAAATCAATTGGTTGGCCACTATTCCAATATATATGTAAAATTTTATTTCTAGTGAATTAATTAAATAAATAAACTACGCCCGCAGGGCGCTATTTTGCTTTGACGAATGCAGTTGATTCGCACTTATTATATAAGCTCATACTCTGGTTTGTTTTGCTTGAAAATCACTATAATCTATTTTAATACCAGTACTCGTAAAGTAAAAAGGGTATTCTAAAGTCGTCTAATGTGTGTTGCAGGGAGGAGGAAGCAACTTCGTCCCCGTAAGGTGTATATATTTTTCATCAGCAGAGTCTTACGCACTCCTTCAAATTATTCAGATTATCTTTTCGCAAATCGCAAAAGAGAACTATTGCCACTCATGAGTGAGAATTATTGCCAGTGGGCGTTAAAAGAGGGGGCATGAAATAACGCCAGGTGATATATCGCCCCCGGGCGTTATTTCACACTCATTAGTGGCGTTATTTCACTTTTGAAAGTGAAATAATGCCCGCGGGCTTTATTTCACTTTTAGGGGTGAAATAAAGCCCGCGGGTGTTATTTCACTTTCAAAAGTAAAATAAAGCCCGCGGGTGTAATTTCACTTTCAAAAGTGAAATAACGCCACACCTGAAAGTAAAAATAAAGCCCGCGGGTGTTATTTCACTTTTGAAAGTGAAATAAAGCCCGCGGGCTTTATTTCACTTTTTGGAGTGAAATAAGGCCCGCGGGCCTTATTTCACCTGGCGTTATTTCATGCCCCCGATTATATAATGCTTGAACCTTGATTATTTTGACACAGGAAAAAATTGACATTATTCACTTATTTTGGAAAAAAGATGTTTTTACTCTAAACGGTAAAATTGAGTTCTAATTCAATTCTGATTCTGAATGGTTATAAGAATTACACACAAAAAAATCTGTGGGTAAATTTAACCGATATCGTCGGTTAGAAATGCGCCAACCCACAAAGCCGGTAGAACGAACCAAATTTTACAGTAACTATCACGTAAACCATTAAGTAATGATAACAATTGCTACAGTAAATCGAATAGAAAATATTGTTTAGAAATGCGCCAACCCACAAAATTTTTTTAATATTTGCCGATTTTTACAGTAAGTAGCTTTTCTTACTATGTATACAGTAAATATGCCATAAAATTGTTAGTCCTAAAATTTGTATACCCTTGAAGTTACTACTTTAGTAACAATAACTATAAATATAATTGTTGCTAGTGTATTAGGGATGACTTTTTTTGACTATACTATCATTCAACTCTCTTATGACTTATATGACGGTTTCAAAAAAGTAAACGAGATAGTGATATTTGCTCTATTTATTGGCGAGGGTATTATAAAATTGTGAGGAAAGTATATATATTCTTGATCAGCATGACAAGCTGAGTTCATTTAGCCTTGCCCGTCTATTCGTCCGACCGTCTGTTCGTCTGTCTGTTTCTATGCTATCTCCTCCGTCAGTTTTAAAGCTATCCTCACCAAACTTTGCACGTAGTCTCTTGGTACCGGTCGGATCGGATGACTATAGCATATAGATGTCATCGGAACGATCGGACGAAAAACTAGTTTTAGTAAGAAAAACTTTTTGTTTTTAACGGAAACGCCTTCAAAGTACGTATTTCTTAGTTTACTATCCTTTCTCATGATTTCACTAAGTTTGGTCGAGATCGGATGACTATAGCTTATAGCTGCCATAGGAACGATCGGTCGAAAAAATAGTTCTAGTGAGAAAAACTTTTTTGTTTTCAATGAAAATATCCTTATCATTGGCATACACTTATTTTATATAATTTTACACAATTCTACAAAGTTTGGTCGATATCGGATGACTATAGCATATAGCTCCCATAGGACCGATCGGTCTAAAAACTAGTTCGAGTGAGGAAAACTTTTTTGTTTTTTAATGAAAACTTCCCTTTTATTGGCATATTCTGATTTTATGTACTTTAACCAGGGACCGTAACGATTATAATTTTTATGAAAAAAATTGAGAAATAATAATTATTTTTTTTATTTCATTAAAAAAATTATTTCTAATTATTAAAAATGATTTTTAAAATAAAAATAAAAAATAATTATTATAGCTCAATTTTTATATAAAAATTAAACCATAACTTTTATTTTCAATTTTTATTTTAAAAATTGAAAATAACATTACTGTTCAATTTTTATAATAAAAATTGAAAATAAAATTGAAGTTGAATATCTTTTGAACCGAAGGAGCTTAATCACATATCAATATATGATCTACGCATTAATACCTTTCATTTGATATATAATATGTATGTACAAATGCATGCCTTGTTGGTTTTTTTCCTCCCATCTTAAAATAAAAATTAAAAATAAAAGTTATGCTTTAATTTTTATATAAAAATTGAGCTATAATAATTTTTTTATTTTTATTTTAAAAATCATTTTTAATAATTAAAAATAACTTTATACTAAAAAATTGAATATAAAAGTTTATCCTGTTTTCGAATTTACCGTATAAATAACATATGTGTATTTTTCCCACCCTTCTGGGAGTGTTTTTTGGGCTTCAATTTTTATACCCTTGCAGAGGGTATTATAAAATTGTCCGGATGTTTGTAACGCATAGAAGGAAGCATCTCCGACCACATAAAGTATATATATTCTTGATCAGCACGACGAGCTGAGTTGATTTAGCCCTGTCCGTCTGTCCGTCCGTCTGTCCGTCTGTTTCTATGCTATCTCCTCCGTCAGTTTTAAAGCTATCCTCACCAAACTTTGCACGAAGTCTTTTGGTACAAATACGCTGCACATTTGTCGGAACCGGCCGGATCGGATGACTATAGCATATAGCTGCCATAGGAACGATCGGTTGAAAAACTAGTTTTAGTGAGAAAAACTTTTTTGTTTTTAATGGAAACGCCTCCAAAGTACGTATTTCTCAGTTTACAATCCCTTCCCATAATTTCACTAAGCTTGGTCGAAATCGGATGACTATAGCATATAGCTGCCATATGAACGATCGGTCGAAAAACTAGTTCTAGTGAGAAAAACTTTTTTTTTTTTAATGAAAACGTCCTTATCATTGGCATACTCTTAATTTATATACTTTTACACAATTCTACTAAGTTTGGTCGAAATCGGATGACTATAGCATATAGCTCCCATAGGAACGATCGGTCGAAAAACTAGATCGAGAGATGAAAACTTTTTGGTTTCTAATGAAAACGTCCTTTTTATTGGCATACACTTATTTTATATATTTGGACACATTTCTACAAAGTTTTATCGAAATCGGATGACTATAGCATATAGCTGCAGTATGAATGATCGGTCGAAAAAGAAGTTCTAGTCAGAAATTTCGCAGTTAACAGTGTATTATGCTTTTCCATGATTTTACCAAGTTTAACCGAAATCAGACATCTTTATAGTATAGATCCCATAGAAAAGTAATATCCAAAAAGTAGTCTTAGAAAAACTTTTTTCTTTTCAATGGAAGCTGCAAGGGTATACAAAACTTCGGCCGAGCCGAAGTTAACTTTCCCCTATATTTTTAAGCTCATAACTATTATTTGCAGTCCCTGACTTTAACACATTTCTACAAAGTTTAATCAAAATGGGATGACTATAGCATATAGCTGCAGAACGATCGGTCAAAAAAGAAGTTCTACTAAGAAAATCTTTTTGTTTTAAATGGGATCGCCTTCAAATTTCGTAATAAACTGTATATTATGCTTTTCCATGATTTCAGCAAGTTTGGTCGAAATCATACATCTATATAGTATAGATCCCATAGAAAAGTAAGGCCCGAAAAGTAATCTTAGTTAGAAAAACTTTTTTGTTTTCAATGGAAGCTGCAAGGGTATACAAAACTTCTGCCGAGCCAAAGTTAACTCTCCCCTATTTTTACTATAAAAGTATCAAAAAAATTGTAATGTAACTATTCTTATGGTAAGTTTATAAATTTAATTGTTACCTTACTATGTGACTGATTTAGTGACCTTTTTGAAAATCAATCATAGAACGTCTTAGAACGTCTCCAGGTCAATTAGTTATGTTAGTTCATGGTGTAATTATATCAGGTGAGGTCATTAAAGTAGGCTGCCTCTTTTTGGGGTACCAGTTGTATGGTGAATAACACTCAGTTGCAAAGGGGATTTCAATGTGGAAGGTTGACTCCACGCATGATTTCTGTTTGAATTTTTGAGTTTATTCAAAAAAATCTCAAATTTGGGCCAAAAATGTTTCATTACATCAAACTTATCATTCTTTAATTTCGATGAATTCCTGAACTTTAAATTCATTTAGTAAGCAGCGAAGTTCGCGGGGGTCCAGTACTATATAATTATAAAGGAAAAATATATTTTGTTTAACTTCTTTCGTTTTATTTGCTGGGATAGCAGGTGTTGGAAAAATGACAACACACCACAAGTATCATGCTATCTCTTTTTGAGGCTAAGGTGAAAACAAAACTGGTTTTTTTTTTTCTTTTGCTCTCACACTTATATCAACTGGTACCATGGTGAAACAATATAAGGTGTTCCATTCCGCCGTGGTGGGGTTTTTTCTAAAGAGAGCAGTGAGTATGAGAGCAATGGTGAAACAAAGAGACTTGATACCACCGCACTGCTCTTGCTAGTGTTGTTTCCCGCAATACGACTGCTCACTTCAAAATGTGAATGCATACTGACAAACGATAAGTACCCCAAAAAGGGCAGGAATGTGGAATGGAACACCTTTATATTGTTTCACCATGACTGGTACCTCTCTCGCATGGTGAATTTCTGATGACACTACCTTGTTAATTATATCATGGGCCAATCAATTTATGCCAAAATATTGTGTCATCACTGACAGTTCGACGACGATTGGCAATAGTAAACCTACCAGGTAGGATTGCTCGCAGGGTTCCTTTGCTTCGGTCGGCAAATTTACAGATGAGGGACAAATTTGCATTAGATCGTAGGAATAAGATCGTAAATATACTCTGGAGTGACGAAACCAAAATAAATTTATTTGTAAATGATGCCAAAAGGAATGTTCGTCGTCTGAAAGCCAAAGAATTTCATCCCAAGTACACAAATAAAACTGTGAAACATGGAGGTGGTCGTAGCCTAATGGTATGGGGCTGCTTTTTATACCCTTGCAGAGGGTATTATAAAATTGTCCGGATGTTTGTAACGCATAGAAGGAAGCATCTCCGACCACATAAAGTATATATATTCTATATATTCTATAGTTGTAGCCTTGTCCGTCTGTCCTTCTGTCCGTCTGTTTCTATGCTATCTCCTCCGTCAGTTTTAAAGCTATCCTCACCAAACTTTGCACGAAGTCTTTTGGTACAAATTCGCTGCACATTTGTCGGAACCGGCCGGATCGGATGACTATAGCATATAGCTGCCATAGGAACGATCGGTTGAAAAACAAGTCTTAGAGAGAAAAACTTTTTTTTTTTTAATCGAAACGCCTCCAAAGTATGTATTTCTTAGTTTACTCTCCCTTCCCATGATTTCACTGTTTGGTCGAAATCGGATGACTATAGCATACAGCTCCCATAGGAACGATCGGTCGAAAAACTAGTTCTAGTGAGAAAAACTTGTTTGTTTTTAATGAAAACGTCCTTATCATTGGCATACTAATTTTATATACTTTTACACAATTCTTCAAGGTTTGGTCGAAATCGGATGACTATAGCATATAACTCCCATAGGAACGATCGGTCGAAAAACTAGTTCGAGTTAGGAAATCTCTTTGTTTTTAATGAAAACATCCTTTTTATTGGCATTCACTTATTTTATATACTTTTGACACAAAGTTTTATCAAGTCGGATGATTATAGCATATAGCTGCAGTATGAAAGATCGGTCGAAAAAGAAGTTCTAGTGAGAAAAACTTTTTGTTTTAAATGGGATCGCCTCCAAATTTCGCAATTAACAGAGTATTATGCTTTTCCATGATTTCAACAAGTTTAATCGAAATCAGACATCTTTATAGTATAGATCCCATAAAAAAGTAATGTCCAAAAAGTAGTCTTGGAAAAACTTTTTTGTTTTCAACGGAAGCTGCAAGGGTATACAAAACTTCGGCCGAGCCGAAGTTAACTTTCCCCTATTTTTATGGTATGAAGTTGGTCCGATTCATCGTATTGACGGAATGATGAACAGATTCGGATACAAAGATCTATTGGACACGGTGATGCTATCATAAGCCGAGGATAATATGCCATTTTATGGAAGCTCCAGCAGGATAATTACCTGAAGCACGCCTCTCGAGTAGTAAAGGATTGTTTCCGAGAGCAAAATGTGGATGTTGTTGAGTGCTCAAGTCAATCCTCGGACCTCAATCCCATCGAGAACCTCTGGGGTGAACTCAAAAGAGAGGTCGGAAAGACTTTTTGTCAAAATAAAAATCAAGTTTGGGAGATTGTCCAAAGAGCATGGGACAACATTCCAATTGGAACTTGTCGCAAGTTAATATCCTCCAAGCCAAGACGAAAGGAGAAAGTCTTGCAAAATAATGGCGGATATACCGGTTATTAACTGCCAGATACTTAGTTTAATATAAAACAAGACCAAAAGTAGTGAAATATTGAATTAATTTAAACATTTTCCTTCGTACACCTATTATTGTGTCCAGTCAAAATTGGCGGACTTAAGGAAATATTTAATTTAGTTGTACAGGGTGGTCCATCTAGTGTTTGGAATTTGAACTATTCATAATTTGACTTTAAAATCGTCAAATGTCATTCGGAAAGCGACTAATATTAAGTAAAAACTTTGGCATTTACGAAATGGGTCGCTAATTGCTTGAAGAAAGTTAGGAAATATTAACTCAAACTCAAACTGTGCGAAATTTGAAAAAAAAAAAACACTTAAGGGGGTCTTCTCATTCAAAACCCATTTTTTGGACCCTTTTTAAAAAAATTCTTATTTGAAAACGCAAAGAATAATTGAAAACTTTTTTTATTTATTGTATTAACTGTTCAAAAAGTAATGAGACTTCAAAGTTGGTGGTGAAAAAAAAAGGTGTCGTCTCGGCGGCCACAATTCCGGGTCTCCGGAGCGTCCGAAATGAAAAAAAAACGGGGGTTATAATCAGTATAGATGTAATTCTCGGGTGAACGTGAAAAATAATTTTGTGATTTTTTTTGACAAAATGGCGGCCATTCAAAAAAAAAAATTTCAATTTCGGGCTTTTTTTGTAGTTTAGTGTAAAAAAAAATAGTAAAAAAATTTTTTAAAATTATGGTCGAGGTTCACCCGAGAATGGTGACAATTCTGCGTCGATTCCACTTTGTTTCATGAAAATCGGTTCAGTTGAACTGGAGATATCATGGCCGCCAGTTCGAAAAACGTGGTTTCGAGATAAACGCGCTTTAAGTTTGCAGTTGCTTGGGAATTTAGGTCACATTGGGTCACTAAAAGGACTATATCTCCTAAACTAATTCGAGTTTTCGAAAATCCTTTTGGGGGGATATTTTTGAATATCCAAGCTATAAATAAATGCAAAAAAAAAGTCGAAAAAAAAACATTGCTGCGGTTGATGAAAATCTTTGAAAATGAAGAAGGAGCCACCGTGCCCGTGAATGGTGATCGCTACCGCGCAATCTTAAGTGATTGGTTCTTCGAGGAAATTGAAGCGGAAGATTTGGACGATATTTGGTTTCAACAAGACTGCGTTACATGCCACACAGCGCAGTTACAATCGATCTTCTGCGCCCTATCTTCGAAAATCGAATATTCAGCAAATATGGAGATGTAAATTGGCCGCCAAGAAGCTGTTATCTGACACCGTTAGACTTTTATCTTTGGAGAGCTGTCAAGGACAAATGTTATGCCGACAATCCAGAAACAATTGATGAGTTGAAGAACGAGATTAGAGTTGCTATTGCGGACATAAGTGCCAATTTTAAATGGACCACCCTGTATATTAAAGGGTTTGTGAAACGGTTTTTACTTTTTGTTTAAAGATAATTAATATAAGTTTTGAAAAAACTTTGATTTGTTGAGATTAGAGAAGATAAGAATTAAAAATAAAAATAGGGGAAAGTTAACTTCGGCTCGGCCGAAGTTTTGTATACCCTTGCAGCTTCCATTGATAACAAAAAAGATTTTCTAAGACTATTTTTGGGACATTACTTTTCTATGGGATCTATACTATAAAGATGTCTGATTTCTATTAAACTTGGTGAAATCATGGAAAGGCATAATACACTGTTAATTGCGAAATTTGGAGGCGATGTCATTTAAGACAAAAAGTTTTTCTAACTTGAACTTCTTTTTCGACCGATCATTCATACTGCAGCTATATGCTATAGTCATCCGATTTTGACCAATCTTTGTAGAAATGTGTCCAAAGTAAATAAAATAAGTGTATGCCAATGATAAGGACGTTTTCATTAAAAAAAAAAAAGTTTTTCTCACTAGAACTAGTTTTTCGACCGATCGTTCCTATGGGAGCTATATGCTATAGTCATCCGATTTCGACCAATCTTTGTAGAATTGTGTAAAAGTATATAGATTAAGTGTATGCCAATGATAAGGACATTTTTATTAAAAAAAAAAAAGTTTTTCTCACTAGAACTAGTTTTTCGACCGATCGTTCCTATGGGAGCTATATGCTATAGTCATCCGATTTCGACCAATCTTTGTAGAATTGTGTAAAAGTATATAGATTAAGTGTATGCCAATGATAAGGACGTTTCCACAAAAAACAAAAAAGTTTTTCTCACTAGAACTAGTTTTTCGACCGATCGTTCCTATGGGAGCTATATGCTATAGTCATCCGATTTCGACCAATCTTTGTAGAATTGTGTAAAAGTATATAGATTAGGTGTATGCCAATGATAAGGACGTTTCCACTAAAAACAAAAAAGTTTTTCTCACTAGAACTAGTTTTTCGACCGATCGTTCCTATGGCAGCTATATGCTATAGTCATCCGATTTCGACCAAACTTAGTGAAATCATGGGAAAGGATAGTAAACTAAGAAATACGTACTTTGGAGGCGTTTCAATTAAAAACAAAAAAGTTTTTCTCTCTAAGACTAGTTTTTCAACCGATCGTTCCTATGGCAGCTATATGCTATAGTCATCCGATCCGGCCGGTTCCGACAAATGTGCAGCGTATTTGTACCAAAAGACTTTGTGCAAAGTTTGGTGAGGATAGCTTTAAAACTGACGGAGGAGATAGCATAGAAACAGACGGACAGACGGACAAGGCTAAATCAACTCAGCTCGTCGTGCTGATCAAGAATATATATACTTTATGTGGTCGGAGATGCTTCCTTCTATGCGTTACAAACATCCGGACAATTTTATAATACCCTCTGCAAGGGTATAAAAAGTTAAAAAAGAAAAAAAACACACCTATTATTTTGTCCGTAGAATTAGCTAAATGTATATAAAATTACAAAGAAACAAAAAAGTTTTTCTCACTTGAACTAGTTTTTCGACCCATCCGATTTTGACTAGACTTTGCAGACCCATGACTACGCTCAATGGTCCCTACACAATGGGCAACTAATTCAACGAGTGCTAAGTCGCTTCAACGGATATGGATGAGGGACATAGTTGAATATCTACACTATCGGAGACGAAAATGGGACTTGATGCAGCGAAAGAAGCAAAGGGAAGCGGCTACAGCCTGTAAACTTGGGAAACCGAAGGTCAAAAAAAGGCTGTTAAAACAACCAAATCGGAATATAATTCGCTATGAAGCTAGGTGAAAATAAACAATTTAAGACTTTTATCTTTAATTCGAATCATTTACAAGAGTCTGCATCTCCACCCAAGGGGACAAACGGGTAAGTGAAGTATCATTTATTGAACACAACTTTTGTAGTATAAAACAGAGCTGTAATCTACCATTACAATTACAACTATGGGCATCTTTTCAATTACAATTACCATTACAATTATGGGCATATTTTCAAATACAATTACCATTACAATTACAATTATTTCGTATTTAAAAATTTATTACCAATTACAATTATTTCAATAATTATTCAATTATTTCAATTATTTGGTAATTGAAGTAAATGAATAATTAAAATAATTAAAGTAATTACGAAATAAAAGTGAATTACCTTTATTATTTTGTTGAAAATTACAAGTTTTAACATGAGAAAAGTGGTATGTGAGTAAAAAGTTGCATAGATGTAATGTGTGTAATTTTCACACAAAATAATAAAGGTAATTCATTTTTATTCCGTAATTACGTCAATTATTTAATTATTTCAATTACCAAATAATTGAAATAATTGAAATAATTGAGTAATTATTGAAATAATTGTAATTGGTAATAAATTTTTAAATACGAAATAATTGTAATTGTAATGGTAATTGTATTTGAAAATATGCCCATAATTGTAATTGTAATTGTAGTTTACAGCTCTGGTATAAAATATTGTAAATCATTTTCACAAACTATTTGGTTGGTTAGCTTAAGTAATAATTGGCTATGGCAAGTATCTAAAATCTTGATCGTGGATGTTTGCGCAAGAGCTTAAACCGCTGTGGTGAGTTCTGTTGATATGCCTCAAGAGCCAGCTTTTCCGCCTCCTGCTCGGCCCTTTCTTCCGCAGCCATCTGCTCGGCCAGCTCTCTTTGGTATTGTGCTTCCTCTTCTGCTATGCGTTTGTTATAAGCTCGTAAATAGTCATCATAGCTGGGATATGAATTGATATCGTCTGGATCACCTGTAGAATCGTCGGACTCTTCTTCCGTGGGATAGGGAGCTTGTTCTTCGGGAACTGGTGGTAGATTCTCCTCCTGCTCTTCGGCAGCTGGTTGTTCCGGATGGAAATCCTCTTGCCTGGGAGTATTTTCCTCCTGTTGCTGACGCCGCTGCTGATCTCTGCGATAGTCTTCATAGTTGGGATAGGCGCTTGGATCGGCATTGGAGGTTTCAGGTTCTTCTGTTATTTGCTCGTCTTCTTCAGAGCTGGGATAAGGCCCACGAGCATGCTCTTGTTCTGCACGCTCACGTTCCAATTGTTCTCTCTGCTGTTGCTCTCGTTCCTGTTGTTCTCTTTCTTCCTGCTCTCGCTGTTCCAGTTCTCGCTGCTGCTGTTCATCGGTATAGCCGGGATAGGGCCGACGATCATTCTCTTGTGCTCTAGGATAGTCTTCATAATTGGGATAGACTCTAGGATCGGCATTGGAGGTATCGGGCTCTGCTGGTACTTGCTCGTTGTCTGCATAGCTGGGATAAGGCCCACGAGCATGTTCTTGTTCTTCACGCTCACGATCTAATTGTTCTCGCCGCTGTTGCTCCCTTTCCTGCTGTTCCCTCTCTTCTTGCTCTCGCTGTTCCAATTCTCGCTGCTGCTGCTCTTCTGCAGAGCTGGGATATGGATGTCGAGCATTTTCTTGTTCTTCGGCTTCAGTTACCCGGGTTCTCTCGCGTTCTTGTTGCTCACGCTGCACTTGCTCTCGGCGCTGTTGCTCCCGTTCCTGTTGCTCTCTCTCTTCTTGCTGTCGCTGTTCTAGTTCACGCTGCTGCTGCTCTAGCTGTTCCTGCTCAACTCTTTTCTGTTGCTCGCGCTGTTGTTGTTCTCGCTGGCGCTCGGCTAGTTCCAACTGTTCGCGTTCCGCTTGCTCTCGCCGAGCTTCCTCCTCTCGCTGCTGCTGTACGCGTTGCTGTTGCTCTCGTTCCTCATCGGCACGAAGCTGCTCCTCTCGCTGCTGCTGTTCTCGTTCTTGTTGCTCGCGTAATTGTTGTTCACGCAGGCGTTGCTCTTGCTCCTCCAGTTTCTTTCGGCGGTAAATATCATATCGAGTTTCTGATGGCTTCCTAGCCACCGGTTGGGTGGGCTGTCTGTTTGCCGGCCTTTGTGCATATGGATTGTAGGCATAATGCGGATGCGGACGCCTGGTCGTCGTGGTGGTGGTCGTTGTGGTGCTCATGGTAGTTGCTACGCTGCCACTTGCGCTAGTGATATTAAAGTACTGTCCATACAACTGAGGCACATAAATGCCCTCTCCAAAATGTAAGCCCGGTTCTAAAATACTCTCCCTAGAGTTGGTAAAACGCAAGTAGGGACCATATTCGGAGGTGGCCCTAGGCCAAACGCCTGTATTTGGATTGGGTATTCCTGTCTGGGCAAAATTTA
This sequence comes from Lordiphosa collinella, assembly GCA_018904265.1. NCBI lineage: Eukaryota > Metazoa > Arthropoda > Insecta > Diptera > Drosophilidae > Lordiphosa > Lordiphosa collinella. The sequence goes on from JAEIFV010000654.1 coordinate 147,683, forward strand.
CCCACATGGTGACCAGGGCCCGGGCCAATGACTTATCCTCCGCATTCAGTACACTAGCCTCTACAGGATAGGGAAATAGATAGACGCTTTCGTCGCTCAGCGATGCATCCACACCAAACGGAAGGGGATTATTGAAATGCCCGAACCGATGATACTGGCCGCGATAGTCGAAAGTGTACATATAGGTGGGACTTTTTTGGAACGTAAACCGTATGGAGTCAATGACAGGCTCGCGGTACAAGATGAGATTAGTCAGCTCCAGCAGACCTTGGGAGACACTGTCTGCGTTGACAAACTGTGTCTGATCTGGTGTAAAAATTTCACGCAAAGCCCAATCGTGCCAGATCTTATGGTGCTGAGGTGATGCAGTGTGCCGTAGGACAACGTTGATATAGTCGCTGACATTATGTGATTGCAAGACCTTTATCTCTTCGTAGAAGCCTGTGGAAAAATAGAAAAAGGAAAAATGGATTGAATAACATCAAAATATGTAGTCAAAATGTACATATGTAGTCAAAAAATTGTGTAACATTTTTTCCATAGGAAAAAATGTAAGTAAAAGTAAAATCGGCTTGTCAAGATGACAGCAGCCCCGAGGGGCCAAAGCCGAGCCCTCTCTCAATCTCTTGGCTTGTGCGCTTCTAATTTTAGCACAAGAGGAAAGGGACCTACAGTTTAACGTCGAATCCGAACGGCAGTTTTTGAGAGGCTTTTCATGGCTAATTACGCATGCTGGCGCCAACAGCAAGAGGTGTGGCCGGGTGTAAAGTTTTATTCAAAGAAAAAAACTTTTTATTAGATGTTCCGAGGCGGGATCGAACCCACGACCTCATGCTCAGCAGTCGCGCACACTAACCACTGAGCCACTCCGGCCAAATGTACATATTTAATATATGTGTAAAATCGACTGAGCGTCCCCTATATGATAATTACATAAAAAGGCTGAGCAAATTTAACCGATGTACTTCAAAGGATTTTTGGAAAACGACATTTTCAAAAATATAGACAATGCTGAAAGCATTTTAATTAAAAAAAAATAATAAAAAAAATAGGGGAAGTCAACTTCGGCTCAGCCGAAGTTTTGTATACCCTTGCAGCTTCCATTGAAAACAAAATAGTTTTTCTAAGACTACTTTTTTGACCTTATTTTTCTATGGGATCTATACTATAAAGATGTCTGATTTCGATTAATCTTGGTGAAATCATGGAAAAGCATAATACACTGTTAATTGCGAAATTTGGAGGCGACCCCATTTAAAACAAAAAGTTTTTCTCACTAGAACTTCTCCTTTGACCGATTATTCATACTGCAGCTATATGCTATGGTCATCTGATTTTGATAAAACTTTGTAGAAATGTGTCCAAAGTATATAAAATAAGTGTATGCCAATAAAAAGGACGTTTTCATTAAAAACAAAAAAGTTTTCCTAACTCGAAGCACTCGAGTTTTTCGACCGATCGTTCCTATGGCAGCTATATGCTATAGTCATCCGATTTCGACCAAACTTAGTCAAATCATGGAAAGGGATAGTTAACTAAGAAATACGTAGTTTGGAGGCATTTCCATTAAAAACAAAAAAATTTTTCTCTTTAAGACTACTTTTTCAACCGATCGTTCCTATGGCAGCTTTATGCTATAGTCGTCCGATCCGACCGCTTCCGACAAATGTGCAGCGTATTTGTACCAAAAGACTTCGTGCAAAGTTTGGTGAGGATAGCCTTAAAACTCACGGAGGAGATAGCATAGAATCAAAAAGACGGACAGACGGACAAGGCTAAATCAACTCAGCTCGTCATGCTGATCAAGAATATATATACTTTATGTGGTCGGCGATGCTTCCTTCAATGCGTTACAAATATCCGGACAATTTTATAATACCCTCTGCAAGGGTATAAATATCTAAACATACTTTTTACGAGACCCAGTACTTATTGTCGGGCAGGTCGACCATAACATTTCCTCATACTCGGTTTCTTCCTAACACCCCCAAAATCTGAAGTTATGGCCCGTTTGATATCATCTCCTATTTAGTCGCCTGGTAAACCCTATTTTATAAATACTCATAAGATGATTTTGCCAATTTCGCGGATTCTATATCGATCAAGATCAAGAATAAATATACTTTATGGGCTCACAGATGCTCCCTTCTGGCTGTTACATACAGTAATTGCAAATTAAAGCCTTAAACTACTTCCCCAATATGATAAACTAAAAATTCGAAATTAGTTAAACATTTTTAAGACCGTTTAACATCATTACTTAAACTGTTTTAAGTTTAAGTATAATTTTACAGAATTCTTTTATAAACTTCAATAAAATATTGCATGAAAAACAAAACCGAGCGGCCGTGACCAAACCGAGCTGTTCTGAATTCCGCTTTAATTTTTAGTCGATTTCGACCTTCAATCGGCGACTGCTAGGGTTGCTGCATATGAATTTATTTATTCGGACTGCACTTTTTCTTTTTCACTTAGCTATGTTTAACCATGATTGATATGACATATTCAAATGAAATATTTAAATACTGGTTTAAGTAAAAATAAATGGACTTAAAGAGTAAATAAGAGCTTTATAAATTTAAATTAGGGAGATGATGACAGCTCTGTCTGCTGACGATATACACAAACACATGCGCAGGCCAGCCAGCCAGCTGTTTTCGAAACCTAGTTCGAAAAGTCGAAACGTAACCAAATCGTTCGGAATTGGGAACAGCAAATAGTAAAACGCTCGTTTTCGTTTCGTTTTTACTTTTTGAAAATGTTCGGAATTCGGAACAGGCAGAAGAATTAATGAACAACTAATAACATCACCACACAAGCCTTTGCTTCCTTGGTTTCCTTTTCTTTGTGGATATAAATTATAAAATTTCTAAGGAATACACATTTAGAATCACATTCAGGAAAGGATCAAAGATAATGCCAAGCCCGAATTTTCGGTTTTTTCGGGGTTTTAGACAATTTCTTTTGGTTATATATGTATTTTCCCTTACCAAAGTCTAAATTTCTATTTCTCTGATTCTGTGGGAAGGCGCTATTCACGGAACTTACACTAAACTAAAACTTATATTTGTTATCAAGGAAATCATCTTATCAGAACTGACCTAAATCACTTAGACCTTACACATTCTCAAATCTCTTTCAATATTCTACTTACGCGACAGTATAAAAGCGCTGGCATCTTTGGTGGCGCCCACTATCGTAGGCACCGAGTTGTTCTGATTTTGAACGACCAGGGCAGCAGGATGCTCCGGCAAATAGCCCAAGCGATCGCCCACCACCAACTTGAAGCCTCCCAGAAAACTCAGGCCACGTGGCTCGTTTTGTTTAAACAGCTGCTCGAATGCTCCCACCAGCTCCGAGGTACGCAGAGCAGCCAAACAATCGTAGAGGGGCAGCAGATTACGTCCCGCATTGGGACAACGAGCTAGACGTGCGAAATTCGCCAAAGTATCCAGTGGACGCTCATCAATCAGATAGGGATTCAAGGCCGTGCCGGATTGTAGTATAAGCTGATGGTACAGATTCTGTGCCTTTCCGCTGAGGCTTAGGGCATGCACCAGAGAGGCTCCTCCCGCCTGACCCATTAAAGTCAATTGATTGGCATTGCCACCGAAATAGCGAAGATTACGCTGCAGCCATTGTAGGGCCAAGTGTACATCGGATATGGCCACATTGCCGGGCAGCTGATCGCTCAGAGCACTAAGAAAACCAAAGGGAGCCAGGCGATAGTTGATTGAGACCAGAACGACATCATGTTCCAGGAAATAGTCGGGTTGACCCTCCTCGGCGCCACCGTCGAACAGCATTTCGCCGTGCACAAAGACCAAAACGGGTAGATTTTGAGCATTAGCCGGTGCATAGATGTTGAGGGTCAGACAGTCATCCACATTCTCGCCGCGTGCCTCGGCTGCTTGCAAGCGGTGAAGTTCCGGATATTGAGCGCAATTAGCACTAGCCTGTTTGGCATCTATTTGGGGCTGGTAGGGCACCGATCTGGCCTGTTGGAAGCGACCCAGACCGCTACCAACTTGACCATAGCGTACACCCAAAAAGGCATCTATGGGCCGATCGCGTATAAATTTGTATCCACGGATACCGTGGAGCTCGCCTACACCAGGTATATGCAAGCCGTCGCCCCCAGCTGGAGCCACTTGCCAAGGAGCTGGCCTCAGCGGTGGGGGTGTAAAAACGCCCGCATGCCAGGCTTCCTCCTCCGTTTCAAACATATCGGCACGAGCCTCATTACACAATCCAACAACGACCAACAGCCCGAGCTGGGCCCAAAGCAGAAGCAACCGCATGTTGTCTACTGCGCCGCGACTCAAGTTAAACTGATTTCGGCATTCAAGTCTAGGAAATGGAAAGTTCAAAATTAATCTCAAGCGCTCGCCTTGACGTAGTTCTACTTCTTGATGTCGCCATCGAAAACTCAAGATTAATCTCGCCTTTGTGTCCAGCTTTTGCTATATGGCTGCACCACTACAATGATGCAACATCTGAAGCTCTATGGGGTTATCAGCTGCAAATGAATGAGGGATTAGACAGTTGAAAATTAATGTACAAGTCCAGTTTTGTGTCTATTTATGGCCTGATCTTCAGTGAACAGAATATGTATTACCTAGAATGATAATGATAATGATTATGTGAATGGTATACAGGAAATGATAAGTAAAAATACAAAGTTAGCACATGAAAACTCTTTTAAGTTTTTAACTGGAAAACCCCATGGCAGATCGTCCAATAACACAAAAAACATGTGTCGAAGCATTTATTTAGCTGAACGAAGGGATTAATGCTTTGTTAGAATAAACTTTTAATTGAACTTCTGTTTATTTGTTTCTACTCAAATTTAACTCTCAGCTTTAAAGATATCGATCTAAGGTTTTTGACTTTGTATTATAGTGATTGGATCGGACTATGTCAAAGAAGTTATCGGTCGGAAAAGGTCCTTTTTGTTTTCAGTGTTAGCTTTCTTAAGCACATCAACTAATTATATTAATTGCTTTCTAACAGATCTAAGAAGTTTGTATAAAATTGCAAGTCTATTTCTTATAGGTGTCTCAAAAACAATCGGTCAGAAAATGTGGCTTAAAGCCTATTTCCACTGAGCAACATCTAACATCTTGAAGCAAAATGTTTCTATCCCACACGTTCCTCATAAAATAAAGTAGTGCCAGAGAAACTTGTCATGCACTTTAAAATTATGTTTTGTTATTAATATTAAGTAGGCAAGAAAAGCACGTGAAATTGCCTTGCGTGGAAGCTGGCATGAGAAATATGTTAATGACATGCGAAAAAATCATCCCGACATGATGCAGATGTTCCTTCTTCACAAAAGACACAATTGTCTTTGATTCAGAAATTTCGAGCAGCGCCTTCATCGGTAATACCAATGCCCACATACCAATTCACCTAAGATTTGGTAACCGAGAAGTGATGGTTAATTTATCAAGTTAGAGACGGGAACAGTAGAGTTGGCAAAAGCTGTCCCCAAACACCCAAAGAGTATTACTTTGTGGGGAAGACCAAGCATGACTGTTTTTTAACAACCCCCATATGTTTCTTAAAGTTGCTACTGCTGACCAAATATTGATTAAATTTCATGCTAATTTATTTTTTCCTTAAATATTTTAGTGTTTTTTTATATTCATAACAATTTTAAGAGCGTCAACTGACAGATGTAAGATGTTAGATGCTACCAGTGTAAATTTGATGTGACATATACGGGGCTATGAAGAAGATGTAAAGTCGGCCCTTATATTCTCTGCACACTGATGTGAAATTGTAATTAACATTGTTAACATCTATTGCAGAGTTGGACGAAGATGACTTGTTTACTACCATTAACATCAATATGACTGTGCCATGAAGTGTATGGATGTTTATCCCCAAAGTAATGACCTTATATTTCAGCAACGGTTTGGGATGTTCTGGGAGAAGGATATTTCTGAAAACAATGAGCAGTTTTTTAAAAACAGCTTTCGGATGGAAAAAAAAACATTTTCTTCTTTAGTAGAGCGGCTAGAGTTACTTAGAAAATTGGACACCAATTGCCATCCCGTTGGAAAAAAGAATTGCCATAGCGCTTTATTTTTTAGGCTCGTCCTCAGAGTACAGAACAACAGGCATTCTGTTTGGCGCTTTAACCAGCAGTATATATAAAATACTACATGAGTTCTGCAGGGCAGTCATCAGTTCGTTTTCAGAGGAGTATATGACACCCAACTACCTGACCCATCAAAAAATTAAAGGATTCGTCCAGGGTTTCGAGGCCATTGGATTTCCACAATAGGTGCAATAGGTAAGCAAGCCATAAATCACATAAAGTTAAAAACAATAATAATACATTTAAAATATGTTGATTTAGATCAGTGGCGGGCACACAAATACAATAACATGTAAGACTTGCATTTGTGTGCGTAAGAAAAAATCGAAGTTGGCTTCGTGCGTGACGTTTTAATGCTGTGCACTGCGCAAAAAAAGAGCAAACTTCAAACTTAACAAAATGATTTGCGTCTTGCTAAATATTGCTATTATAATAAATATATGAACTCATTTAGCATAGACGTAATATCTCATAAAAAACCAAAATCTAACAAAAAATCCGAACTTTCTAGAGCTAAACAAAATTCATCAGCTCCTTTAACGTGGGCTTGAAAAAACTGAGAACTTCTTTTCTTAAATTAAATAAACGTTCTAAGCATTTCCCCCGGCTTAGCCATCTAATTTCCGTATACATAAGTAAATCTTTGTTATCAGCATTAAACTCCTCAAGAAATCCCTTAAACTTGCTATGTGTTAATGAATTATGCCCACCCCTTATCTTATTTATTATTTTACCATAACATTATAACATTAACCATTTTTAACTCCTTCGCAAACAGAGCTTCCTGGTGAATAGCGCAATGCATAAATATACATGAAATCCCATTTTTCTTAAAAATACCAGATAGTCCCTTGTTTGTCCCTGTCATGACTTTTGCACCATCTGCATATTGCATATTTTTATTATCCCTACATAAAATAGTAAAAAAAAAGAGTATTAAATAATATTTCTCCCGTCTCATGTCCGTGAAGCGAAACCACGTCATAGAGCGCCTCAAAACAAGATAAATGCTCATCAACTGTTTTAATACAGATAACTAATTGGCAATTATTATTAATATCTGTACTCTCTTCTAATCAAATTGAAAAATATTTGTATTTAATAAGTCTTTCCTTTGTTGCTGAAAAAATTAATTTACTTAATTGTTCCGTTCTTCTAGTAATCGTTCTTCGAGATAACGGAATTTGTTCACAAATTTCTAAAATTTCCCTCCCAATGTTTCCAAAACATTTTACCACATCAACCATTAAATTTTTAAAAAATATTCCATCTTCAAACGGCCGACATTGCTTAGCTAAAGCTAAAGCCACTACATAAGATGCTTTTTTAAAGATATCTGGTCGACGACAGGCGAAAGTTGATAGGGATATTTAATCAAGAAATATTTTGCCTTAAGTTCTAACAATTTTTCTGCTCTATCCTTATTTAATATATTTTTAAAGCTAGAATGTTGAGTATTATAATGTCTCTTAATATTAAAAAGTTTAAAATATAAATAATAAAGCAACAAATTAAACAAATTAAAAAGAAAAATTCATCTTTCCACTATTCCAAAAACATTTTTGTCAGTGCATATAATAAATTGCGCAGCGAGACCTTGCTTCGTTGGCGGCTGAACAGCAACTGATTTGATTTCGTTTGCGCTTCGTTGTCGAAATTCCACGAAGCGAACAAAACACCGCGCACGAGTTAAACCGAAGACGCTTGCCGACGCCACACGACCGTTTACACTGTCGGTGTAGCAGCAGAGCGCCGGCAGAATAACTCCCAGACTCGCGAGTCTGGCTCGCGCCCGCCACTGATTTAGATGGATGTCACAAAGAGGTACAACCACTAGCAACTGAGGCTTCCGACCATTATAACTACAAATGCTGGTACTCAATGGTACTACTTGCCCTAGTTGATTATCGGTATAGTAATCTCATGATTACTATCAGGCCTGTTCCGGTTTTCACATATATCTTCGATTTCAAATGAAAACAAAATCGAACGATTTGGTTTTAGCTGTTCTGGTATTCGAACGATTTGCAATTCGAGTGTTTCATTTCCAAATTGTTTCCATTGACTACACTTTCACCTTAATCAACTGGTGAATCAAAACAATCCAATTAATAATCACTCAAAATAGTTGATAGTTGTTGAATATAGGTGTTTAAAATATCGTTTCAATTTTTAAGGGCATTTTATTAACATTTTCCCAGCGTTTCATAAACAAGTGAAAACCAGAACAGCTTGAACAAAATATGTGAATTCGATTTGGATGGCACGTGGCAAAATCGAAGCTGTTCATAAAAATTATTAATTTTTTTATTAAAAATAATTTTAAGAGAATGTAAAATTGCAAAAAGTATCTAAAAACACTAAACATTGGTACAAAATTCACTTTAAGCCATTAATTTGACGCCTTTATGTACAAAATCGCATTTACTTTTGAATTCATCGGCTCCAAGCAATGTGAATTCAAGTCGAGTAAATCTATCGAATTGTGAAGACCGGAACAGGTAGCCAAATCGAATTTGAGCAAATTTAGTGAAAGTGAAAACCGGAACAGGCCTGTATACTTATTAATTACTGATTACTTGTAACTCGACCTTCAATTTTAGGTATAGATTCATCTATTTAAACACTGGAGCTCCAGGTCGATGTACCATTGCTCGATGAAAAAGAAAAGGAAATATGCGGTATTAAAGTGCCTGTCTTTATAATTGGAGACTCAGCCATTCGCTTTTCAAAAAAGCTAATGAAACCGTATCCAATTTTACAACTGCATCAGAAGTGCAATGGACATTTAATTATAATTGTCTAATGCCAGAAGAGTCGTAGAAAATGCATTCGGACACCTGAAAGCCAGATTTCGACGCATAGGTAAATGTCTTGATAGTCTTGATTTCTGATTTACTATTGCCGATTTTACCTGCTGAATGAAGTGATTGCCGATTGCGATTGGTAAATTTAACAATCATGATTGTTAATAAGCAATCCAACAAAAAGTACGTTTGGTAACCGATTGCTAGGTCAGTCTACCTTTTTGCAATGATTCACATAAAATTGTCTATTTATTGTTCGTAATATTAAAGAGATTGAGAGAGGCTCGGCTTTGGCCCTTTGGGGCTGTGTCATCTTGACAAGCTAGTTTTTACTTTTTACTAAATATTAAAGTCTATTTGTGTAAGGGTCGTTTTTTAACAAAAAGTTTAAGAGCCACAGAATATCAATTAATGCCATTCAGCAGAGAATCATCAGCAATCGGAAATAGTAAATCAGTAATCGTAAATCGGATTTGTCTGCTGAATGCGACCATTGCTATTATTACAATGTGCTGCTGCATACTTCTCAACATACTGAATAATAACAACAGCTCCATCAACTCCTCTTGGGATTTTTGCTGCTCCTTTTGAACTTCCAATCGCTCCCTCACTAAATTTATCAGCTCAGCATGATCGTCGATCCGTGAACGTTTGGCTGGGGGAGCATATGAACACCCAATTTCAACAAAGTGGCCGCTGGTGCTTTGAGTTTCCGGATCGAATTCAATGGAATCCTCCACGATGAAAATTTCAGAATCTGCGCAAGGAAAGTAAAATTTTTATTTTAATTCAATTATTATACATGTAAATAAACTACTAACTGTGGTTATCAAGGGTCCCCGAAGTTGTTTATTCGGAAGGATCCCAAAATGGAATTTACCTTTCATAATGGACCCATGCTGACGGACTTCAACCACTTGGACCATTTTTTTGCTTCTCCTGTCTGAAAAGAAATCAAATAATCACTTTCTTCCTACTTCTTAATAGACGAATTTATCTATATTTTCGACTGAGATACTCAATTTTAGTTCGAACGCCTGTCCACCCACCTATAAATCCAAATTCTTCCAATGATGTGGCCGTCTCCATATAAACGTGCGAGTTTTTTTGTGCACCTCTTAAATCAGCTATATGCTCCTGCCACAATTCTATTGATTGCGACTCCATGGCAGAGCTCCATTTGAGTCGACTCGAAGTCCCTTTCATGGCAGCTGCATGCATGTAACAATACATTATTCAAAAAACAACCACTACTTACTTGATTCTTTGCCCGAAATTTGAATTCCTTTTGAATTTTCAATTTTTTTTTTATAGAATGTCAAATTTTTAGTGGTAGACTGAAAAGTAACGATTAATTTTTAAGTGGAACGATGTGAAATAGGAACATCCTACAAATATGTAGGAATGGATGACAAAAAATCGGCACGGCAAAACCTTATGGAACATCTTGCATCACGATGTTAGATGTTAGACTTTGCTCAGTGGAAATGGGCTATTAATGTTTCTTAATTTTTCAAAATCTTATATCGATATCATATACATATTTTCTGTATTTTCCATCGGAAAGATTTGTTCATTCGAGTTTTGAAATGTGTATTAAAACTTCGACAGAAGCAAAGTATTCTAGCATCTCCGGGTAATTAAGCATTGTCGTTTAGTACATATTACTAACAAGGCACTGCAGTGCCTATCTAAATCAAGGCTGGGAACCAATTCGATTCGCCGGTTCGCCAATCCTAACCCAAACAAAATATAAAAGGGATTCGGTTAAAAAAAAATTTTAATTTAGTTTGTAATGATTTGTTTTAAAATATATCAAAGATTTGCACTTTTTGTAAGAAATTGCGAACTCAACTTCGATGGGAAAATCTTATCGAATCAGTTTTTGACTGCATAATGCGTTGGAGTTCGATTTACATAATGTGCCAGCGATTACTAACTTTGAATAAATTCTCCATAAAAGCTCTGCAGATATAAAAGAGATACACTTAAGGTCGTCAGAGTGAGACTCAAATGATAATGTGAGTAAGTTGCTGCATTCAATTTACAAAACATATGTAAGATTAGAAGAAGCTGACTCCCTTCCAGCATTTCTAATCACGTTAATATACATGTCGCGCACAAGGTTTGAAGTCTTCTGCAAAATATTTCATGAACGCAATTTTTAACCCCGTAGTTCGATCTTTACCCAGGAAGCAAAGTTTGGAGCGATCCTAATTATGTGCTAAAAACATAAATTTGAGGGTTTTCGAAGCATATTCAGTGCTCAATAAGCACGGACTCATAAAACACCAAGTGTGAAATTTCAAAAAAATCGATTTTTCTTTTTTTCATATTTCGGTAGATTACACCTTTAAAAATAACAAAAAATTTCAAATCGATATCTCAAATAGTTTTTGAGTTATAGAATTTAAAGAGCACCGCTCGCCTACGATCATTTTATCTTTAAACGCGTTTTTCCGAAACAGCATTTTCCGAATTTCTATGATTACTCAAAAAAATCCGATCACTATCATTTTTTACTGTTTTTTTCTCCGTACATGACCTATCGGTTTTGATTTGATCAAAAATCGAATTTTGCGCCAAAACGACAAAATTTTGGGGTAATTCGCTTTTTTTACGCCGATTCATTTTATTTTTTTATCGTGGTTTTCAATATTCTGTACGAGTTTTTTAATTTCATCCCGCGGAACCCGCTGCTTTTCGCGCGTTGAGATCGACTATAACTTAAAAATATTTAATTTTTTCTTCAAAAATTTCACGTATATTCTTGACAGTATAAATATATCTTAAAATTTGAAAAATGATAAGTAGTTTTTAATAAAAATTCCCAAAAATCACCTTTTTAGGCCACACCAGGTGTGCCCCTTAAAGTAGGCTGGTACCCAGCAAGCAATATGTGCGTTTTCTGACTCTTTTTTATGAGCATTCACCGTCATAATGAGCACAAAAAAGATTCCGGAATGAGCGCTTTTTTCTATGAAAACGATCGCACTTAGTGTGGAAGATTTCTGAGTCTAATCTGACTCTTTTCTGACATAGATATAAGTGCTTTTACTTCGAATGATAAGACATAAGTGCTTTTTATGAGCCCGTGCCTCGAGAGCACTGAACAGGCTTCCAAAACCCTCAAATTTCTGTGTTTACTCCAAAAACGCTCTTAAGCTTGGCTCTTTTCAGACACATAATTTGGAGCCCTCCGAACTTTGCTTGCTGGGTAATCGTAAATTTTGTTTGGATGTTTTGCTTCAAGTGCCTAGAAAAGTAACTTACCTTTCTTAGAAAAACGCTCATTCCGGACTCTTTTTGGTGCACATTATTATCGTGAAAGTATCAGAAAACGCTTGCTGGGTATTAACGTTTCGGTGTTGTGGTAATAACATTTTGTACACGACTTGGTAACGTTTTGGGGGTAATTTTTCAAACTTCCGGGCTCCTTTTAGAAGCATTTTGGCTACATTTTAATACCACATTGTACTCATTTTGGCAACATTTTGGGAATATTTTTGGAACATCTCGGAGTCATTTAGGGAAAACATTGGTCTCAATTTTCGACTGTTTTTTGACCTTTATGATATTCAAACTAGCAAGTATAAACCGGCTTGAGGTAATGTTATATTTTACATAACTTTAAAGTTTAAACAGGCATACACAACACCACAAAGGTGACTGGTCGACTGAACAGCTGTTTTACGAACCGTCGGGCACGGTTCAGTAGTCTTTGCCTATTGACTGCAAGTCGGAAATTCCAGTGCACCATAAGTGCAATAACCAAATCGAAAGCAACGCCCTGTTCGACTTTCGTGAAAAAGTTTTGTGTTTTCAAACAACTTTTCGTTTTTTCTGTGCTTTTGGAACGGACGCGTTATTCGTAATTTTATCATATTCTTGTTTTATAAACGGAAAAGATTATTTTAAAAGATATGTCCGCTTTGACTTGGTTTTGGAACTTCGTTTTTTTTTCTTAGTTTACTGAGGAGAACCTTGTGCGACTCACAAGTCCAAACAGACGCCTCACTCGCACAAACACACATACACTTGGCAAGGGCCGATTGTATCATTCAAAAAGATACGTGCATACATTAAGCATATAAATTCAGAAAAAGAAACATTTGGGTTTGCATTAATGCATTTGCAATTTTTAAACTAAAGCGCGCTCGACTGCCACCATTTTGCTAATGAAATGATGCAGCCCTGGGTAAGAATTATCGATAACAGAAACCAACACTTAACAGCACATTCCGTTAATGTTATCAATTCCCACAGTTGGGTAAAAAGGTCCAACTTAGCTATCTGTAAGTACCTGCAATTAAAGTGCTACACACTCTGCAATTCGCTTATCTAATCCACTAGATGACCAAACAAGCCGGATGTCTTGGCTCGCCCAACTAAAGGTGGCCACAAGAAAGCGGATAAGCCGCTTATCTGCCGTCTAACTATTTCAATAATAGTCCAACTTGAAGTTCATTTTGAATTAGTTGAAGCGCAGAGCCGCCCGCTAACACATCGCACTTCGCAGGTATCGATCGACATGGTCAAGTGAGTAGAATTCGTTGTTTGTGTTGTTAGTATAAGTACTCAGTCCAAATGGAGAGCAAACAGAGCGCGGACGACGACAGCTCGCTGAATACTTTAGCCCAGATTATTAATTCCTTGGGTGAACACTATTCCAGTTCGCATGAGGAGGATCAGCCCGTGGGCAACATCTTGGAGGACAGGAAAATATTCCCCGAATTTCGCAGTGGACCCCTGGACGAGTATCGCGCCAAGGCCAGTTTTTGCTACAAACGCTTGAATATCTTGCTGGAGGGGGAGGAGCACATACGATTAAAGGTGATTAAAGTATAATTAAATATGCCATGTAATATGTGGAGTACGTTTGAATGTACATACATTGTTGAAGTCCAGTCCAGGGGCGAAGTGCAATGTACTTTGGCTACCGTTTCACTTTTTAGACTTATCTTCAGCAAACACTTGACTAATCAACTTTCCGGCTACAATTCTCTTATCTTCCATTAACCATTGATGGATTGACTGACCACAGCACAAGGTATGGCAATGGATGGAACAACATCCGGACTATCAGAGAGAGCCAGAGGTGGCCAGCTTGGAGAGGACACGAGAATTGGCCAACAAACGTCATCACTTGCTCTGGGAACAGAAATTCTTTGATGTCAATGAGGTGAGTGTAACAGTTTGATGGATTGCCCTTGCCGGATATATATGTCGGAACAGATAAGGGAACGTTATCTGTAGTGTTTGTGTTAGGTATAACTTATACAAAAAGCAATACACAATGCACAATCAATATACATGCAGATAAGTACTATCAAATTGCGGAATTATTAATCTTATCCGATAATCCTTGAAACACACAAATTCTCTAAAAAGATTTCCACAAAGAAGAAAGTATTTTGTTTTTGATACGGGTGCACCATAAACTTTAAAAATAAAGCTAGACACTTGAAATTTGGTGTGAATGTTACTTATGTAAGGGTTCAATTTTTAGCAGCTTTCGGATCTGATAAAAAAAGTACATATAATTCAGAAAAATGTATGAAATCTTTGTTTGTATACACTTCGTCTCGATGAGTGCCCTGGCGTCTTTCTCAATGAGCAGCTATTACGGCACTTGCCTGGACATAAATACTTGGGAGTATATCTGGACAAGCGCCTTACATTCGGAACCCATATCAACGCGCTTGTAAGATCACTTTACTGGGATACTGGGAAACTGGGATGGCTGCTCTCCAGTAGGAATAAACTCTCACTCCGTAACAAAGTGCATATTTACTAGGCAATTATAAAGGGTGATTTTTTAAGAGCTATAGGAAAGTTAAAAAAAAAAAAAGCACGAAAATTCAGAAAAATGTATGAAATTTTTATTTGAATCGATAGTACGGTCCATATTATTTAATGTTTGAAGATTATTTCATGCAAATGTTGACCGTGACTGCGTCTCAAATGGTCCATCCGCTTAGTCCAATTTTGGCATACTCTTTCCAACATTTCGGCCGGTATCTCACGAACAAATGCTTCAATGTTGTCTTCCAATGCGCCAATTGAAGCGGGCTTGTCTGTATAGATATGAGCTTTAACATAGCCCCACAAAAAATAGTCTCAAGGCGTTAAATCGCACGATCTAGGCGGCCAATTGACCGGTCCCGAACGTGAAGTAAAATGTTCACCGAACTCGCCTCTCAATAAGTCCATTGTTGCGCGTGCTGTGTGGCATGTGGCACCGACTTGTTGAAACCACATGACATGCAAGTCAAGCTCTTGCATTTTGGGCAAAAAAAGTTGGATATCATCTTACGGTAGCGCTCACCATTCACAGTTACGTTACGATTCGCATCATCTTTGAAGAAGTACGGTCCAATGATGCCAACCAGCCCATAAACCGCACCAAACTGTGACTTTTTCTGGATGCATTGGTAGCTCTTGCAATGCTTCTGGCTGATATTCACTCCAAAATCGACAATTTTGCTTATTTACGTACCCATTGAGCCAAAAATAAAATGGAAGAAGCGCGCGATGAACTTTCTTAACAGAGCACGCGTTTTGATAATAAAATTCAATAATTTGCAAGCGTTGTTCGTTTGTAAGACGATTCATGGTTAAATTTTATACCAAACTGAAGATGTTTGACAGTGAAACAAAACACGAAACGTGCTTCAGCTGTTTAAACCAGTGTTGCCAAAAAGATAATAGCTAAAAAATCACCCTTTAGAATCAGCCTCTGACCCTTCTCGTCTTAGAAAGATCCTGGCTAGCTCACCAACCTCGTCTGGGTTAATACAAAAAGAACATGGTACCTGGACCAACTCCAGCGAGGAGTCTCTAGACCTTCTTTTGAGCACTCACTTTCCTGATTGCTCTGTAAGCTCAGCATCAAGGGCTAGGTCAACCGACTTGCCTATAAAATACAATACTAACATTGTTACAGCGACCAGAATTAAGAGGGTAATCGATTCGTTTTGAGCTATATAAGTCGCCAGGTCCTGATAGCGTATTTCCTGCCCAATTACAACTTTAACCATTGGATATACAATGAACTGGCTTCACATAATCTATGTAAGTTGTCTAAAGTTCAACTACGTTCCCACTAGATGGAGAGAAACCAAAGTTGTCTCCATACCGAAGGCTGGTAAACCCTCACATGTAAAAGCAAACGACTATAGGCCAATCAGTCTATCTTCGTTTCTCCTTAAGACCCTTGAGATAGACGCCTGCCTTAGGGAAACTATAAACCCCTCTTACTTAGTACACTCGCTACTGAAACCGCACTGCATTCGCTGGTCTCAAAGATTGAAAAATCTCTTGAATTGGGGGACTACTCTCTAGTATCATTTCTCGACATAGAGGGTGTCTTCAATAACGTTAAACGAAATGCCATCACCTCTGCCTTGGCAAATGTGGGAGCGGATATGCCTCTGATTGGATTCATTGACCAACTGCTAACCAGCAAGTCGGTGTACTCACAACTTGGAGGCGTTACGGCTCACAGATTTGTAAGCAGAGGCACTCCGCAAGGAGGTGTTCGTGACAGTTAACAAACTGCTACGGCTCATGGAGGCGGAGGGACACGTGGTGGTGGCCTACGCGGACGATATCGCAATTTTTAAATGTGGTCTATTCCCACAAACTCTGTGTGACCTCATGCAGACAGGACTGGGCGTGAACCCAGCGAAAACAGAACTTGTACTTTTTACCTGGAAGTACAAAATTCCAAAACTTGTAATGCCAAATACTTGGGAGTCATTCTGGACAGGAAACTACCCTGGAATGACCGCATATGATATTCTCAAATATCCAAGCTATAAAAAAAGGCAAAAAGAAAAAAAAATGTTGCACAGGGAGAATCTATAACATTTGCCCAACTTAATATACTTTGTTTATCTTTAGTAAAAACTGGTGAAGGAAAAACTATTATAATCATATGCACTAAGTCAGCGATGTTCCTCCATAGCCCCCAGGGGCCGAGTGCAATCAGCTATTTACATGCACACGAGCCGAGCGCATGCCGAAGTCAAGCATATGAGCT
Source organism: Lordiphosa collinella (assembly GCA_018904265.1). Lineage (NCBI taxonomy): Eukaryota > Metazoa > Arthropoda > Insecta > Diptera > Drosophilidae > Lordiphosa > Lordiphosa collinella. Next base: position 164,640 of record JAEIFV010000654.1, read on the forward strand.
TAAGCAGCGCTCTCTTTGATTGCATTCGATGCCCAGACGTCGAGCAGGGCCGTTCAAAGCTGGGCTTTAATATCGCACACCAACACACTCTCACTTTTTGGTCTCGCTCTTCTTGAACATCGCTGTACTAAGTAAATGTTCATACCACATTTTTGTTGATCTGTTGTATTTTGAACATACATATGTTGCTTTTCAAAGTATTTTTAAAAGACAGATAATTTCACTCAAGAGAAAACACAAAAACGCCACTCAAAAAAAAAACACTGCAAGAAAGAATAATTGCTTATGATATTTGTGTTTCTGTCAGTGAGAAACTCATTAAAAATAAATGTTGTGAGTTATTTTCGACCTCTATTTCAAACACATCATGTAGATCAGGCCTCATATCAGAAATTGATAATTCAATGAATCAATAAGTTATGAGTAGAAGTTCATAGATAGATCGAATCAGTAACAAAGTCAAGAAGAACTTTGATTCTTAGACGAAATGCACTGTACAGTCAGCCCACACGTCATCGATCGCAAAGATAATAGTCCAAAAGTGCATTTATTCAAAAGATTGTAGTATAGTCTTTTGTTCATGGTTATCAAGTGTAAAAGCAAAGCCCTGTAATAATTTAAACAAACAGAATTGTTTGACTTTTGGAATCACCGTTAAGCTGTAAGTCCCATTATCTTAAGGTAAAAGTTAAAGCACTTAAGCCAAGAAAGTGAGAATTTTGATTTTGACAACTATTACCACTCACCCTTATATCTTCTTCTTGTTCTATTTGCAGTACCTGAGCACTCCTCATCTGTTGCTGGCCTTTGGTCAGGCCATTTTCAGTTATGACTTCAGTTCTTCGGTGAAATTCTCGCTATCGAATGGCATGTTCCCTAGCACTTTGGTTTCAAATGGAACCGGTCGTTTGGGTAAATTTGTGGCCAAAATAGCCGATGATCGGATTTTGGGTGCCTATGCCTTGACCGAATTTTCACATGGCACCAATGCCTTGGGAATGCGTACCCGAGCCACCTATGACCCGAAGACCAAAGAGTTTATAATACATACGCCCGATTTTGAGGCAGCCAAGTGTTGGGTGGGAAATCTAGGTAAAACTTGTACCCATGCGATTGTGTATGCCCAGTTGTATGTGCCGGATAATAAGCATCAGGGTTTGACGGCCTTCCTGGTGCCCATACGTGATGAGAGGACACTGTTGCCATTCCCGGGCGTCACAGTGGGTGATATGGGCGAGAAGATTGGTCTCAATGGCATTGATAATGGGTGAGTTGGAGCTTAAATGAAAGTATGAAAGTTGATTGACCCTTTGTTTCTTGGTAGATTTGTGATGTTTAATCAGTATCGCATACCCAAGGACAATCTGTTGTCCAAAACTGGTGATATTGACGCCCAGGGTAACTACAACTCTCCCATTAAGGATGAACGCAAACGTTTAGGTGCCTCGTTGGGTGCACTCTCAGCGGGCCGTGTCAATATCGCAGCCATCACCTATGTGGCCCTCAATAAGGCCATTAGCATAGCCACCCGTTATTCCGTGAGCCGCCGGCAATTTGGTCCACCCGACAGTCAAAAGGAGTGGCCTGTGATTGAGTATCAGTCGCAACAATATCGTCTGCTGCCCCATTTGGCCACCACCATCGCCTTGCGTGTGGCCACTCTGTGGATAGGCAAAGAGAATGTTGATATGACCATGAAGGGATTCATGGGAGAGGATACCTCCAAATTGGGCATGGAAATTCATGCCATTTCATCGGCTTTGAAGCCGGTGGCCACTTGGGCTGCTCGCGATGGTATACAAGAGTGTCGTGAGGCTTGTGGTGGACATGGTTATCTAAAGGCAGCCGGTTTGGGTGATCTAAGGAATGACAACGATGCCAATTGTACTTATGAGGGCGAGAACAATACGCTGATACAGCAGGCCTCCAATTGGTTGATAAGTTTGCGTCGCCGTAATGCTGATTTCGTTGATGTTTCGCCCTTGGAGACGGTGTCGTTCTTGAGCGGCATCGACAGTTTGGTCAAGAGCAGGGGAGAGGAGCGCACAATAGCTCAGGCCATGGATGTGAACAGTGAGTAAAGGAATTAGCCACTGTTCGATATCTTTTAACTCTTTCTTCCCTCTTAGATCTTCTTAAAGCCCTCAATTGGTTGACCGCCTGGCAACTGGACAACACCGTCAATCGATTCGAGCAGCTGCAGCGCGAGGGCAAAGATGCCTTTGAGACCCGCAACAATATTCAGGTGTTTGCTGCCCAGAAATTGTCTGTTATCTATGCGGAGGTAACCACTTTGAAGAGTTCCCTAAGCCACTTACTCACTTTCCATTTCCTTATAGCGCACCATCTACTATGTCTTCTACAAATTTGTGACCAGTCTGCCTGCCTCAGCTGAGCAGCAGGTTCTACTCCAAGTGCTCTCCTTCTATGGTGCCCATTTGGTAACCAAATACTCATCCATATTCTTTCAAGGCAGCTATTTCCGTGGTAGCGAGCATCTTGAGTTGTATCAGCAGGGTATTTTGCAGCTAATGCCAGTGCTTAAGGATCAGGCAATTGCTCTGGTGGATGCCATAGCACCCACAGATTTTATACTAAACTCTCCTCTGGGTATGAGTGATGGCAATGTAAGTAGTGATGTAATATCTTTTGGTATGGTATCTTATAACCGATTTTAAATTTCTCAGGTCTATCAGCATCTGCAGCGCACCATAGTGTCAACACCCGGCGTCTACGAACGTCCAGAGTGGTGGCGTGATGTCACCTATAAGGACTATCTAAAGCGCGCCAAGTTGTAGAGCTTTACTTATGGATTTGATCTTACAAATTTTGTGCAATATTTAAATAGAGTTTTTAAGTTTTTAAAGATTTTTTACATTATATATTCCAATTGAACAAATAAGTCATGATCCTGAAGAAGTCTTGGCTGGATATGAGATACAAAATATATTCAGTTTAGTTGTAACTTCGGAGCAACAAGCTACTAATATAAATAATATAAAAATCTAGTACTTTTTGGGTCTTTACAGAGAGTACCTTAGAATTATTTTGCTAAGAATAAGGAAGCTGAATTTACTTTGGACTTAATAAGAGATCTGGAGGGAATAGTCCTTACTTAGCCAGTGTTACTGGAATTTCAATTGAATATAGGATTAAAAATTCACAAGATTTTTCACTGCTCCATGTGGGGACAAGTGCCAACCGTCTCTCGAAAGCAGTCCAGAGCCAAACCCCTCAAAACAGTTTCGATTCAGGGTTTTGAGATTCATGAACCGAACCTTTTTACTTCATGACCTCTTGTACCTAAAACCGAATAGCAAAAATGATTCGGTTCAAAAACTTCCTAAAACCATCTTTTTTAGTAACACAAAAATTATTACGATTATTATTATTATTCTTTGTATCAAGATACACTGAGTATATTAAGTTTGTGCAAATGTATGTAAGAGTAAGACGAAAGTATCTTCGACTCTATAAAGTATATATTCTTGATCAGCATCAACAGCCGAGCCATGTTCGTCTGTCCGTACGTCTGTATGAACACCTAGATCTTAGAGAAGAGAAAAGCTAGAGCAACCAAATTTTGTATTAAATTAAAAAGGTGTCAATGCGAGTTCTGTTTAAAAAGTTCTCGGCCTCAATAGTAGGGTCTTCTAAATAAAGGTGTGTTGGTGGATCGCAGCATTCCGGGAATCATTATTATTAGAAAGCTAAACAGAAAATTGGAAAGTAAGAATGCCTTTAGGGCCCGAAGCAAAAATTTGCCTTGAATTTTCGAAGATTTTGAGCGCTTTTTTGCGACCTTTTTTCAAATAAATCTCAAAGTATTTAATTTTTGTGCCAATTTCATTTCTCTTCTCTGTGCTCACTGCATGCTCCTTAAGCTGCTCAAAAATCTAGCTTGAAATTACACGTCCATTTCGGTCCATACCTTAAACAGCGTTGCATGGCTGGACTCAAACTTAACTGCAAATATCAAGAGAATGTGCGCAAAGACGCAAAATGCATTAATAACACGATAAGATATATACTTTAAGGTCAAACTCTACATACTTACTTTTTGTCAGAAATTGTCACAATTCAAGGGCAGTAAATTTTTTCTATATAAGGACATCAAAACGGTAAACAGAAACAACATTTAACAATAACAACACACAATTTGTTTCACTATTCACATTCTACATACCTTTGCCTTTAATTTCCATATTTTACATTCACTTTTTACTCACAGGTGATAAATGGGCACAAGCTTAAAGTTGAGTGATCGTTCCTCATTTTTTTAACACAACAAGCAGCTGACAGAACACTTGACTTTGCAGCCCTGCTAAAAATCCAGGGCTGCACTGATATCAAAACGCTTAGTGGATTTAATATGCCTAATGTATGCTCTTTAAGAATATTTGATTAAAATCACGATTTGTTTCCATAAAAATTTTGAATTTATGCCGCCCAAACTGAAATCTGGACATTCATATGACATTCTTTAGACGATGCCGAATTTTCTTGCCACTTTTCTAAGAAGTCGTAAAACGTCTGGCAGAAAAACATTTCTTCAATAGATCTATTTTCCTACTGAACCCGTAGTAACATCGGTTTGTAAGAGTAATTCTTCTTTTGCGGTGGACGTAAGGTCCAATCAGAAATGTCAAACGACCGATATTTATACTCTGTACCAAAGGTACACCAGAGTATATTAAGTTTGTGCAAAAGTATGTAACAGGCAGAAGGAAGCATCTCCGACCCTTAAAAGTATGTATATATTTGATCAGCAACTAATGCCCGCCACTCGCCTCTGTCCCGAGCGACATCTCACCAGGCACACCCAGCTCCGAAATATCTCCCTGCACCTGGTCGCGCCATCTCCGCTTCGGTCGACCCTGCGGGGGATTGCCTCCCAACTCGTTCGCATGCCGACTGTACACCCGTTTTGCTGGAGCGTTGTAATCCATACGGGTAACATGTGCTATCCAGCGCAGCCGCTGTTGTTTTATGCGCTGGACCTGCTTAGTGTCCCCATAGAACTCGTACAGTTCATGATTCATTGGGATGCGAAATTCGTCGACAACTTTTAAAGGTCCATAAATCCTCCGAAGAACTTTTCTCTCGAACACGCAATTGCCACCTCATCCGTTGATGTCATTGTCCATGCTTCTGCACCGTATAGCAGGACTGGGATATTAAGCGACTTGTATAGTAGCACCGGTTTGCAAGAGGTGCTGTTGTGTAGACAAATTCCTTAACATCCTTGAAGTTGTATTCTCCCATTGCAACAGGTTGTCAAAGCGTAGACTCACTGCACGTTGATAGTAGGTACTTCGTCTTATCCTCATTTACCCGCTAAGCCCATAAGTTTAGACTGCTTCTCAATCTCTGAGAACGCCTGCCTTACCACAAATTCTCTATTGCCGATGATTTCAATATGGAGGAGCCCTTTTAAATATTTTTCTTTCCCTTTTTGAAGAAAGTGATGTTTGGCATAGTCTATCTACGACTTACTTATCTTTCTCGGCTGACCCTGACAATGTCCCAAGCTGTGATATTAGGAACTGTGCTGAATCTTTATGCTCACTCATTACATATCTTTATAACCTGTCTTTATAAGAGTCTTGTCTTCCACTGATTTGGAACGAATCATATATCCCACTTCACAAAAAAGGGTCTAGATCGAATGTTGAGAATTTTCGAGGCATTGCTAAGCTTTCTGACATTTCAAAATTGTTCGAGGAGTTGATCACCTTGCAGTTGCAGCATCTCTGTAGCAACCTCATATCTCCTTCGCAGTATGGCTTTGTTAAACAACGACGAATCTTCTCGAGTTTTCATCACTGATAAATCGTAGTTTTCAGTCCAGCTCTCAAACCGATGTTGTCTTAACTGATTTTAGTAAGGCCTTCGATTCTGTTAATGTTCTTATCCACAAACTGTCGCTATTCGGCTTTCCTCCTAACTTATTATATTGGATCTCGTCGTACTTATCTAATCGAACTCAACAAGTGCTGTTTAATAATGTTCTGTCAACAGTTGTGAACGTAGCTTCAGGTGTCCCGCAGGGCAGTCATCTAGGCCCGTTGCTTTTTGTACTTTTTGTAAACGACCTCCCTCAAGTCAAATCGCACTCAACAGTATTTATGTACGCAGATGACGTTAAAATCTGCCTTCCATACTCAGAGTGGTTCTTGCATACTCACCTACAGTTGGACCTAAACGAACTTCAGAATTGGTGTTTGAATAAACTTCTTTTTCTTAACCATTCTAAATGCCAAATGATGACTTTTTATCTTAGCTCTCCCCATATTGTCTCATATTCAATAGAAAATCAAGACTTAGACCAAATATCTCATGTAAAGGATCTTAGTATTTGACCAGAAATTGTGTTTTAACACTCGCATCGCCGTCACAGTATGGTAAATAAAGCCAAAGGAGTATTGGCATTTATTAAGCGCTGGTCTAAAGAGTTTGACGACCCCTATACAACCTATACGACCTATTTTGGAATACTGCTCTAGTATATGGGTCCCACAGTACAAAGAACAGCAATCGTTCATCGAATCCGTTCAGAAACAATTTTTAATTTTCGCTCTTCGCATTCTGAATTGGGACTCTAGCAGGTTTTTACCTTCATATCGATCAAGGTTAAAATTAATCGATCTTCAATCTTTGCGTCACCGCAGAATATGCAATGGTGTCCTATTTGTGCACAAGTTCCTTCTCGGATTGGTTGATTCTCAAGATCTTCTCTCTTCAATAAACTTAACAGTTCCCTCGAGGTTTACTCGCACATTTATGCCACGACGTTTGTCAGTCAGCAGGTCCAACTACGCCAACTACACCCTACATGAACCTTTTCGGGTCTTATGCTCTAATTATAATTCTCTGCACTTCATTTTTTCATTTGAAAAGTCACTTATGTTTATATTAAATGAAATTTACCATCACCTTGAATCATTTAACTTGTAGTCCAATTACTTTTCTTATGTTTATATAAATTTAGCCTAAATATTAGAGGTTACTAATGTGTCCTCCCCTTCTGTAACCTTTCAGTAATCAATTGGAGTTTTGGTTTATTAGGTATCTTAGGGATCGACCCGTGCCACTTGCTAGTACATAATTGAGTACCAATGTCTGTCAATCTTTTTTCCTGCATAATAAGAATGCACTACATGATTTTCTGGCCCTTTCTTTAGTGTCTTATATCAGGTCTGATAACAATAAAATTATTTTCGAGATATGTCATATGTATTTTATACTTAAATCGCTTAAACCTTGGGCTAAGCACAAATATTTTCTATATAATAGCTTGTCACTTTACTTAATTACTTTTTACACTGGTGATAAATTTGTGCATTACGTACCAAGTTCTCTAAACTACATTTCTTTTTGGTAAGATCTTTAAGCTTATAAATCATCACAGTCTCTGACACACGGCATTATTGTTAAAGTTCAATAAATTACACAAATCTAAACGTAAACCAAAAAAACAAATAAATAACATAAACAATTTACTAAGGGTCAAGGAAGTGCACCTGAACCCGATTCATAGAAATCCGGTATGGAAGCTAAGTGTGGTGCCTGCAGTTTGACCAGTTGCTCGCCAGCTTCGCTTTCCGTTTGTATAAGCATGGGTATCTGTTGGGGTAAGTCGCTGGTGGCCCACAAATACAAATCCAATGTCTTTTCCGTGCAATCCGCTATGAAACGCACAAACGGACGTATGTCTCCTTCGTTGGCCAATTTAAGGAAATGATAATATTTGCTACGTTGTTGTTTTGGTATGATTACAGGTGGATAGCCAGCACGCATAAGAAGGGTATTCATGAGCAGACGTGATGTGCGTCCATTGCCATCGACAAAGGGATGTATGTGAACCAGTTTGTAGTGGGCCAAGGCGGCATAGCTAAAAAGCAGAGTTTATATTTGAATCAATTTCAGGGAAATACTAAGCTAGGCACTCACTTAACCGGATGCAGGGAGCTAGTGTGCTCGGAATTTAACCAATGCTCAAATCGTTGCATTAGTAGAGCCAAATCTCCTGGTCCTGGTGGCACATGTCCACCCACATACACCTGATTGCGACGAAATTCACCACCCTCAATGGGATCCACATGACCCAGGACGCGTCGATGCAGTTCTAGTATGTCCTTGAGCGTTATGTCCATTCTGAGAGTAAGATGTAAAGATTTCAATATTTCCTTAGTCTGTAGAAACTTTCTACTAGAAAGCACAAATCTCCACTTACTTTTGCACCAGACTCGCATTGATATACTTCATGGCCAGATCCATGCCCAAAATCTCATTATGCTCATCTATGGACTTGCCATCCACAGCCATGCGCGTCTCCAGTATGGAACGAGTTTGGGCCAGGGTCATCGTATTACCCTCAATGCCCACCGAATGATAAATATGCTGGAAATAAGCCTCCTTCTTGGCGCGTCGCAGCGCCGAACTCGCCTCATGTATCGCCGACAAGGCATCTCTTTTGGCATCCAACGACTCCAGACGACGTTCATCCAGTGTCTGCACCACTTCCGCCGTTCGCTGACGATTGGCCAATGCCTCCGAATTACTAGGACTAATGGTTAGGGCTTGGAAATAGTATTGATCCGCCAGCACAATGTTACGCTGATTGTGCTCCAGGAACTCGCCATATCGGAGCAGCACCTCGGGGTGCTTGGGGGCCAATGCCAGGGCGTGCTCAAACAAACGCAAGGCCTTGTCATCCTTGCCCGCCAAATACATATCCTGGGCCAGACGGAGGGAACTCAAGGCCTCCTTGATATTGGTCTGCTCCGCTTCCGTGTAGCTGGCGCCCACGCTATCGCTGATGCTCTTGTCATAGAACTCCCGAAAGGCATTCAGTTCGTCCACCGAGTAGACGGCGAATTCATCGCGAGTCTGCAAATAGTGGGCAGTGGGCAGATGATGTAACTGACGCAGCCTCCAGCCCAGATGCGAGGAAGTCAAGGCGTGCAGGAAGAAGGCAGCGAAACTTCCGGCCAGGAAGAACAAGGCGAAGCGATAGGCGTTGATGTGGGGATGCCCTTGGTGTTGTCGTTGAGTGTGTGACTGCGACTTGGCTTCCGCCTCCTCCTCCACAGCAACAGCTGAGGCTGGCTGCGTGGGGCTGCCCATTGATTTGTTGTTGTTGTTGCAGTTGCTTTTAGGTCTGTTTATGCCTTACATTAGTTTTAAACACTTTACACAGCAGCACACACATTTTAGATTGTTTTGTGAACTGGTGGGAGGAAGTTTAACTTAAGATTTTAGCAACTAAACACCACGTACATATTTCCGATTGCCTCTCTTTCCCTCATTAGAGATGAGCCATGTTGTAAAAGTGACTGAGTCGCAGTGACTGTTGTCACTGGGTGAACGAACCAGGGCTGGATCACTCTGACAGGAATTAACTTATTGGCTTGAAAAAAGCCAGTTTTCAAACATTTTTCCTGAGAAGCCTTTTAAAGCAAAAATTTGTACACATATTAAGCTGACTTTTTTCTGTATTTTAAATTTTTTTATTCGTAAAAATTATAAGCAGGAAAGGTGCTATAGCTGGTCTCCTGGAGCTCCACTGAAAAATTAAGCTTTGCGGCTTACACGATATCTTTGGACTTGATCATCCAAAATTAAAAAAAAACCAAACGCATTTCGTTAAAGAATTTAAATCTGAAAACATGATATGAGTCCAGTTATATCATTATTTACGTTCTAGTATTTTTGCAGATTACTCGTTAACCAATAATCCTATTGACTTGAAATTTGGTGTACACACTCTCCTAGATAATAGCAACAATCCGTCATTTAAAATATTCAAAAATCTCCTGGGGCACTTTTCCCATGCTTATCCAGCAAAGCCCATTGTTTGGCTCGAAAGCTTAAGGCTAACCATTGATCAACTTAACTTTTTGAAATGATTTGAAGTGTAAATATATAACTATTTAGCAGAGCTGTATATGGCAATTAACATTACCATTACAATTACAAATATTTCGTAATTAAAAATTTAGATACATCTACAATTAATTCAAAAATTGAAACCAATAGCACTAATTGTCGAATATGGAGTGCTTCCAACCCACAAATACTTCGTGTCACAGTATGTTGTGCAGTTTTATCACGCTGCATTGTCGGGCCCTACTTCTTTGGAGAAAGCGGTCACACCGTTACTGTTACTGGAGGCAGTAACTTGAGCATGTAATGTAAAAATGACTTCACACAGCCCCAAAGGGCCAAAGTCGAGCTTCTCTCAATCTCCTGGCTTGGGCGGTTTCTAATTTTCGCACAAGAGAAATTGATCTACAGTATAACGCCGAATCCTAACGGCAGTTTGAGAGACTTTTGCATGGCTAATTACTACAAAGCTGGCGCCAACAGCAGAGAGGGGTGACCGGGTGTAAAGATTATTCCACTTGAGCATGTTGAAAGTGGTTTTTCTATCCAGAATTACCCGAAAGAGAATTCCTTCTCAACTCTGTGTGGTTTCAGAAAGATGGTGCAACTCCTCACATAGCCCAGCCTTTTATGACAGAATTCCGACGAAAATTTCCCAATAAGCTGATATCCAGAATCTCCACATTCCGTTAGCCCCCAGGTCGCCTGACCGTACTGCACCTGACTTTTTCTTGTGGGGTTATTATCTACAAAACAAAGCCGACAAATTTGAATAAACTAAAGCAATCCATTCGGGCAACAAATGCGGCTATTGCTGTCTCAACTCTCCAAGCAGTAATGAGTAACTTTATGTATAAGTATGTTATTCTCGCCGCTCGGATTAGTGGGCATAGTCCTACCAGTGCTTGGGACTAGATAGGAGTAATCCTTTTTTTTAAATTAGCTTTAACGTGAATAAAAGAAAAATTAATTCCATACACTGAAAGTTATTTGAGTTTCTTAGTGTAGCAATATTCATCAGCCACCCTGTAAAAATCTTTTTCGGTTGGTTTCAAACCTCTCGTATTTTGTTAGCAGATTGGGAGATACCAACCAAAGCCAATACCCAAGCCAACCTATCCAACTTCGCGAACCAAGAGAACTTAGAGAACTTAAACTGTCATCAATTATTTGCGAGCGACGCAGCCCTGTTTTTGTAATTGGACCATAATCTTATGCACACACCTTCTAACTAAACTTTCAAATAAGAAAATGAAATCTCTCGAAGTTCTGAGATACCGACGGATTTTTCGAGGGATTTGCAAAACAACCGAAATCAAAATCTCTAGAGATTTCCAGGACACCCCCGATTCAGAAGTTTTACAAAAGTCTCTTCCAACCATACTGCAAAAAGTGAACAATTATCATAGACAGAAACCTTCCAAATAGATGTCCCAATAAGAAAATTTAAAAACTAACAGTGGCCAGATTCTTGAGAGACTTGGGATTACTCTGAATATTCTGTAATTCCCTTCAGTTCAGTTCAGTACTGAATCAATCTTGAATCAGTCCTGGATTGTAACAAATTTGAATGCTCTTGTCTGGAATCAGCACTAAGTAAGGTAAAACGCGGCAGAGTCAAGTTTTAAACCTAAATTTTCGCCAAAAAAACCGCGAGACTCACATTAGAAAGGGACCTATAGTTTAACGCCGAATCCAAACGGCAGTTTGAGAAGCTTTTTATGGATAATTGCTACAAAGCTGGCACCAACAGCAGAGAGGGGTGACCAGGTTTATTTGGCATTAGATGTTCCGAGGCGGTTCAACTTTTGAAGGGGCGCACAATAAAGACCACCCGGCCACGAACATTAGTTATTGCTATACTTTGGTAAAAAAAATTATGAAGTACCACTTTGAAGAACTGAGAAATATTTCACACTCACCTTAGCCTCGAACTGCTCCAGAGTGATATTGGAATGCTGATGAAGCAGCGAAAGAATTCGCTGCTGTTCGGTCCTCTGCCAGGCGGTCAACTGTTCAATGTTCAGCTTGCCCTGCACCTTCAATCGTTCAATTTCGGTCTGGACCCAACGTTCGATTCCCTCCACCGAGGTGTGATATTGGAAGGCCATGGTCTGCATATGTTCACGATCCTTACGCAACCTCGGCCTGCAATTCCTCAGCGCTCCATTGCTTATTCTGCTTAATCAAAGCCTCGAGACGTTCCCGTTCGGCCACTTGCCAAGCGGTAAGATTTTCTATTTGCAATTGTCCCTCATCACGCATGCGTGCCAGCTCTTGCTTCATCCAGCTTTCAATCTCCTCAACCTGCACACTGTATTGCCGAGCCAAGCGCTCCAAAAGCTCACGATCCTGACGGAGACGAGCCTCCAGCTGTTCGGTGGACTTGTATTGCTGTTGGGCGAGATTCTTAAGATGCAGACGCTCCACTTCCTGCCAGTTGGTCAACTTTTCGCTGGGCTTCAAAAGTCCCATGGTTATGAAACGCTGTTCCTCCTTCTTGACGAAAGTTTCGATTTCTTCAATTTGCACATTGTGTTGCATGGCCAGACTCTCCAGACGATCACGATCTTTGAGCAACCATTTGTGGAACTCCTCAACGGTATAGTCACGATCTTGAACCATGTTGGTCAGATTACCGCGCCATTCCAGCTGCCAGTTCTTAAGTCTCTCCATTTCGATCAAACCCTCGGATTGAAGTTTTTGTATCTGCTGCTTGATCCATTGTTCAATCTCCTCCACGCGCACCTGATGCTGCTGAGCCAGACTATAGAGATGGGTCTGATCCTTGCTGATCTTGGACTCGATTTCCTCAATGGAAAGATCATTCTTGTTGACCAAGTCCAACAGGCGTTGACGTTCAATTTTCTGCCAATTGTTAAGTTGACTCTCCATTCTCAGTTGTCCCTCGCGTTGCAGACGATCACCCTCGGATTGTATCCATTGCTCGATTTCCGAGACCTTGACGTTATAGGTTTGCGACAGGTCCTGCAAGCGTGCGCGATCAGCCAGTAGCTTACGCTCGAACTCATCGATGGTATAACGATTGTGTTGCACCAGTTGGGAGATCTGCTGACGCTCGGCCAATTGCCAGTCCCCAAGGTCTCAGCCTTGATTAGACCCTCACTTTGGAGACGCATGAGCTCCTTTTTCAACCAGTCCTGTATATCCTCCACCCTCACCTGATAGGTATTGGCCAGATCTATGAAATGTGTCTGATCGTTCTTGATCTTGGTCTCCAGTTCTGCTACAGTCAGGGAATTGTGTTGGACGATGGACTGTAGACGTTCTCGCTCCTTCTGCTGCCACTGAGCCAGTTCCTGTTCCACCTCCTTGAGCAGACCCTCCGATTGGAACTTCTTCAGCTCGCTCTTCTGATCCAGGACTCAATTTCTTCAACCTTTACCTTTATAGGTACGTGCCATCTGTTCCAGGCGTGCACGATCATTGATGATGGAGTTCTGGAACTCTTCGATGGTCAGCTGATTTTGTCCCACAATGGCGCGCAGTTGGGAACTCACTCCAAATTGCCAGTCCTTGATATGATCCCCCCAACCTCCTGACCACTGAACTGCAGACACGAGCTTCAGTTGCCATTGCTCCAGCTCTTCCACACTCACATCGATACTTTGTGGCCAGATTTTGTACATCTGACGATCCTGGGCCATTTGTTGCTGTAGATCGGCCACTGAACCCCGATGTTGCTGGAGTATGTCTCCAGACGTGATCTCTCCGAGCTTTCCAGGCGGTGATCTTGGAGACCTGTTCATTTTGTTCCTGATGAGATCTCCGATGCGAGCCACTTCACCTCGTAGCCACTGGGTTTGACTTTGCATATCACCTTGGTACTTGAGCGAGAGATCCTTTAGACGCTGCTGATCCGAGCGGATGGAGTTTTGTAGCTGAGCAATGGTGGCATTATGTTGACGAATTAAATCGTTTAATCTCTCCTGCTCCTTGGTGTTGTCTTCTATGAGTGAGCTGGAACCGGGATAGGTTTGTATGACCTGAGGTACCTGAGGTCCCAGGAGATTGATTAATCTGATCGTAGTACACATTCACACGTTGTACCTCTTGACTTTGCCAATCCTTTAGCTGTTGCTGTGATGCCATGTTGTCGCCAACTGCGTTAGCTTTATACTATTTTCCCTTGCCAACGATCAAAGTCCTGTGCCGTAAAAACCATTCTGATGGATCAACCAGTCTAGGCGTCCCCTTCCTGTCGTTGCCATTGATTAGCATCTTGTATCTGTGCCTGATACTGCCCCAAGAGCGTCTGATAGCGTGCCAGCTCACGACGATGGAACTCCATAAGATTGGGTAAAAGTATGTGATACTTGAGCCATACCCAAGAGACGTTCCTCCTGCTGTTGCTGCCAGTCCTCCAAACGTTGCGGCGTGGTCAAATACCAAAAGAATCTCTCACGCTCTTCACGTTTCCATTGCTCATCCCTGGGCATACTGGAATGTCCCAAGGGGCTGTTGATTATCATACACCAATTTTACCATCTTGCCAGCTTGTTGTGACTGGAACCATCTACCGAACTAGTACCATCCGCAGGAGTGGTAATGGTTTTATTAAAACGTCTGATCTCAACTGAGGAACTTGAACCCGGTGCACTAATCGAACCATATGCCGCTGGGAGCCATCCAGACTCACCACCGAATTGTAACCCACTACATTGGGTTCCATATTCTCACGCATCCATTCCCGTAGCGTCTTCTTACGGGTAATAGTTGTGGTGGTACTAGCCGCAGGCATAGATTGCTGACTCTGTGCATATCCAGTATTTCCATAGCCAGTTGTCAATTTGGTGGCTTCTGTACAATTCCTATGTACCACATAGGTTTTGCCATCGATCACCTTGACCTCAGCTGGGTAGGCATAGTTTTTGACCTCATCAAATCCACTTAAATCAACGGGTTGGAATGGACTCAAATCTAAAGCTTGCTGCAGATTGGCGCTTCTGCCGGAATAACGTTCCAAATATTCTGCCGCTTTGCTCTCAAAGTAATTTGGTTGAGATATGGTGCTGTAGCTGAGAAGACCCTGACGCATATCGGAAACCAACTGTTGCCCCATCTGTAGACTTACAGCATCCAATTCAGCGGAGCTCTTTCCACTCAGCTGTAAGATGGAAGCTGTGGAAAAAACATTTAGATTTTTTAATGAGTTTTGGTTTGAATAATGTTTATTTAGAACAACTATCAATTCACTTTCCTCTATAAAACTAAATAGTATCTTTGACCAACCCACAGTCGTGATCATTCAGACATTTTTCACAATTTTATTACCCATTAATTTGCCGAACAATCAAAAATAATATTCCGAATTTTTTTCATCAGACAGAAATAGTCTTAGGGTGGAACCTTCAGTCAAATACACTAGCTTTTACATAAACAGATAACCAAATCTTTAAAATTGAGGGACTTGGTACTAATTTAACATTGTCATCTACTGAAACGTGAACTGGACAAAGAACCACCGATCCTTAACACAACATTGTGTTGGAAAGATCGCCGATCGCCCGAGACAATGTCAGGAGTCTACCGACTCAAGCGCCCGGACATACCCGCTCTACACCACCTATATATAAAGAAGGACAAAATAGCCTATCCTGACTGACTGATTCTCTAGATTGGCAACCACATCGCACAGCCTAAAACGGTAAAGAGCTAGAGGGCTGAAATTGGACAGAGCCTTTATGTGGTGAAAGTGCGTACCCAACACAGTGAAAAGCCGGAAAGCGACGAAATATTTAGAACTTCGGTTCGTAAGTATACTATGCGAAATAATTGATGACTCGTATTTTACGATAGCTGATAAATCCGCCCACAAGTAACATTAACGGGAAATACGATATGCAAAAATTGTTTTTCATCGTTGCGAAATTCGGTTTTAGGACGTTGAAATGAATTAAAATGCGTTTTCCAGAATAACGCCGTGGGTCGGAAATTCCCGGAAGCGTCGGAAGTTTTGGTAATTTTTTTCATCCGTTGCTGACTGGGTTTGTGCGATTCGATATTGCATGTATTTTCCCTTCTCCTTCCGATTTGATATACAAAAATCTATTTTGCCTCCGGGACTGAAGTTCGGTTTGAAAGAATGTATGTAACAAATTTTCAATGTTATTGTCTATGCTGGTGCATCTTGGCCTTGGGTCCGATTGGCTTTAAACTTGGTTTAAACTTGTTATATCTATAAAAATATCGATGACGATAATGATAACGATAAAGGTATCGATAACGATAATATAAAGAAACTATACACGATAATGGTATCTATTACTAAAAAATAAGATAACGGTTTGATATCACGAGAAAATTAATAACGATGACGGTTACGAGAACGATGACGATAACGGTAATGTTACCCAAGCCCGGTCGGAAAAGAAAAGAAAAACTAAAAGGGCCAAAGCCGAGCATCTCTCAATCTCTTGGCTTGTGCGCTTCTAGTCTTCGCACAAGAGAAAGAGACCTACTGCTTAACGCCGAATCCGAACGGCAGTTTGAGAAGCTTTCCATGGCTAATTTCTACAAAGCTGGCGCCAACAGCAGAGAGGGTGACCGGTAAAGTTCATTCAAAGAAAAACTTTTCTCATTACGTGTCCGAGGTGGATCAAGCCTTTAATGACCTCTCTGCACAGCGGTCGCGCACACTAGCCGGCCACCCAAGTCCATATATATAGGTACATATATAATGTAATACATATATAGTCGTACACCCAAAACAAGCAAAACGAATAGTTTCAAGTACGAACGATCTTGAAAAAAAACCTTTTCGATCCTGAATTTTCTAGAATTTCGCTCGGTGAAGAAACTCGAGAATTCAAGCGATATGGCATCTTGGGTATGGAGAGACGGTTGTTGACTGGCATGGTGGGAAAGACGCTGCCGCTGCCGAGTCGGCTAAAACTTGCTACATAGTTTGACAATTAGACCGAATTAAAATCAAAAGAACCGAATAAAATCAAAAAAGTAATAAATCAACAACTGTTGCGCGGAAATCCCCGCTTTTTTTCATGAACTGTAAACGACGGGAGTCAATTCGTGAACGCAATTTTAAGACACGTTGTTCGATCTTCTCGATAACGTTTAGGTATTGTCGTATCATTTTGGGCTCAACTTGGAAACATTTTCGGTGGTCACCTTACAAACTTTCGGTCTTTCTTTTAGAAACATTTTAATAACGTTTTTGGACCACTGTGCTCTTCTTGGCAACATTTTGGGAAAAATGTTGGAACATCTCGTTCTTATTTTGGGAACTTCGCGGTCTCATTTTTTGTAATGGCATTGGGTTCAATTCTTCGAACCATTTATACATTTTTGTGAACATTTTGGCTATGTGACTGACTTAAGATTATTTCTCTTCTTATTTGGCCCCAGCACCAATCACAACTGGTCCCTTCCGCTGCTGCAATTTTAAGAGATTTATGATATTCAAAACTCCCATACTTAAGCCGGATAGAGGTCATTTTATGTTTTACATAATTTTAATAGTCAAACCCACAAAGGAGGC